>CATIXT010000396.1:0-2500 GCA_949715065.1 Periphyllus acericola
ATTCGAACTCAACGTTTAGATTGTACATTAATATTGTTTACATACTCGTATTGCATATTATTTTTTTTTTTTTTTTTTTTTATTCGAACTCAACGTTTAGATTGTACATTAATATTGTTTACATACTCGTATTGCATATTATTTTTTTTTTTTTTTTTTTTTATTCGAACTCAACGTTTAGATTGTACATTAATATTGTTTACATACTCGTATTGTAATTTATTTATTTATTTATTTTTTTTTTTTTTTTTTTTTTTTTTTTTTTTATTCGAACTCAACGTTCAGATTGTACATTTATATTGTTTACATACTCGTATTGCATATTATTTTTTTTTTTTTTTTTTTTTTTATTCGAACTCAACGTTTAGATTGTACATTAATATTGTTTACATACTCGTATTGCATATTTTTTTTTTTTTTTTTTTTATTCGAACTCAACGTTAGATTGTACATTAATATTGTTTACATACTCGTATTGCATATTATTTTTTTTTTTTTTTTTTTTTTTTTTTTTTTTTTTTTATTCGAACTCAACGTTTAGATTGTACATTAATATTGTTTACATACTCGTATTGCATATTATTTTTTTTTTTTTTTTTTTTTTTTAATTCGAACTCAACGTTTAGATTGTACATTAATATTGTTTACATACTCGTATTGTAATTTTTTTTTTTTTTTTTTTTTTTTTTTTTTATTCGAACTCAACGTTTAGATTGTACATTAATATTGTTTACATACTCGTATTGCATATTATTTTTTTTTTTTTTTTTATTCGAACTCAACGTTTAGATTGTACATTAATATTGTTTACATACTCGTATTGCATATTATTTTTTTTTTTTTTTTTTTTTTTATTCGAACTCAACGTTTAGATTGTACATTAATATTGTTTACATACTCGTATTGCATATTATTTTTTTTTTTTTTTTTTTTTTTTTTATTCGAACTCAACGTTTAGATTGTACATTAATATTGTTTACATACTCGTATTGCATATTATTTTTTTTTTTTTTTTTTTTATTCGAACTCAACGTTTAGATTGTACATTAATATTGTTTACATACTCGTATTGTAATTTATTTATTTATTTATTTTTTTTTTTTTTTTTTTTTTTTTTTTTTATTCGAACTCAACGTTCAGATTGTACATTTATATTGTTTACATACTCGTATTGCATATTATTTTTTTTTTTTTTTTTTTTTTTATTCGAACTCAACGTTTAGATTGTACATTAATATTGTTTACATACTCGTATTGCATATTTTTTTTTTTTTTTTTTTTATTCGAACTCAACGTTTAGATTGTACATTAATATTGTTTACATACTCGTATTGCATATTATTTTTTTTTTTTTTTTTTTTTTTTTTTTTTTTTTTTTTTTTATTCGAACTCAACGTTTAGATTGTACATTAATATTGTTTACATACTCGTATTGCATATTATTTTTTTTTTTTTTTTTTTTTTTATTCGAACTCAACGTTTAGATTGTACATTAATATTGTTTACATACTCGTATTGCATATTTTTTTTTTTTTTTTTTTTTTTTTTATTTGAACTCAACGTTCAGATTGTACATTAATATTGTTTACATACTCGTATTGCATATTATTTTTTTTTTTTTTTTTATTCGAACTCAACGTTTAGATTGTACATTAATATTGTTTACATACTCGTATTGCATATTATTTTTTTTTTTTTTTTTTTTTTTTTTTTTTTTTTTTTTTTTTTTATTCGAACTCAACGTTTAGATTGTACATTAATATTGTTTACATACTCGTATTGCACATATTATTTTTTTTTTTTTTTATTCGAACTCAACGTTTAGATTGTACATTAATATTGTTTACATACTCGTATTGCATATTATTTTTTTTTTTTTTTTTTTTTTATTCGAACTCAACGTTTAGATTGTACATTAATATTGTTTACATACTCGTATTGCATATTATTTTTTTTTTTTTTTTTTTTTTTTTTTTTTTTTTTTTTTTTTTTTTTTTTATTCGAACTCAACGTTTAGATTGTACATTAATATTGTTTACATACTCGTATTGCATATTATTTTTTTTTTTTTTTTTTTTTATTTGAACTCAACGTTCAGATTGTACATTTATATTGTTTACATACTCGTATTGCATATTATTTTTTTTTTTTTTTTTTTTTTTATTCGAACTCAACGTTTAGATTGTACATTAATATTGTTTACATACTCGTATTGCATATTATTTTTTTTTTTTTTTTTTTTTTATTCGAACTCAACGTTTAGATTGTACATTAATATTGTTTACATACTCGTATTGTAATTTTTTTTTTTTTTTTTTTTTTTTTTTTTTTTATTCGAACTCAACGTTTAGATTGTACATTAATATTGTTTACATACTCGTATTGTAATTTATTTATTTATTTATTTTTTTTTTTTTTTTATTCGAACTCAACGTTTAGATTGTACATTAATATTGTTTACATACTCGTATTGCATATTATTTTTTTTTTTTTTTTTTTT
>CATIXT010000397.1:0-19825 GCA_949715065.1 Periphyllus acericola
ATTATCGTATATGATAATTATTGTATACAATATTAATGTATAATCTAATATATCGAAGAATATTCGGATTCATAAAATTTAAAAACGCTCTAAATGGGTCCGAGCGCGCGCCCCGTCTCGCCGGGACGAAAAAAAAATTTATTCGTACTTTTTCCCGAGACGCGCGGTCCTCGGCCGGCCGACGTACGCGTCACGCGGGGGGCGCCGCAGGCGCGACCGCCCGTGCCCCGTACCGACCGTGCGCTGCGACACGTCCGATACCGAAAACACGTACGACCAGCGCTGCGGCATGTGCCCGGTACGCGCGGCGACCGAGAGCGGTCCGATTTCATTCGATAGTGTCCAAAATTAGTCAATCGACGTAGAATTTCCTTGCGCTTCTAACTAGACAATTTCCAGCACTCTAAATGTAATAGGAACCGAGTTTTGTCGAAAAAACGATTTCAAATCGGCTAAAAATACAATAATATTCGGATTCATAACATATAAAATCGCTCTTAATCGGTCCGATTTCATCCGATCGGGTCCATATATAGCTTAATCGACGTAGAATTTCCTTGCGCTTCCAATGAGACCATTTCCAGCCCTCTAAGTCTAATAGGGACCGAGTTATGGCGAAAAAACTATTTGAAATCGGCTAAAAAATACAATAATATTCGGATTCATAACATTTAAAAACGCTCTAAATCGGTCCGATTTTATCCGATCGGGTCCAAATATAGCTTAATCGACGTAGAATTTTCTTGCGCTTCCAATGAGACCATTTCCTGCTCTCTAAGTCTAATAGGAACCGAGAAATGGCGAAAAAACTATTTGAAATCGGCTAAAAATACAATAATATGTATACAATAATTATCGTATATGATAATTATTGTATACAATATGAATGTATAATCTAATATATCGAAGAATATTCGGATTCATAAAATTTAAAAACGCTCTAAATGGGTCCGAGGCGCGCGCCCGTCTCGCCGGGACGAAAAAAAATTTATTCGTACTTTTTCCCGAGACGCGCGGTCCTCGGCCGGCCGACGTACGCGTCACGCGGGGGCGCCGCAGGCGCGACCGCCCCGTGCTTCCGTACCGACCGTGCGCTGCGACACGTCCGATACCGAAACACGTACGACCGGCGCTGCGGCATGTGCCCGGTACGCGCGGCGACCGCGAGCGGTCCGATTTCATTCGATAGTGTCCAAAATTAGTCAATCGACGTAGAATTTCCTTGCGCTTCTAACTAGACAATTTCCAGCACTCTAAATGTAATAGGAACCGAGTTTTGTCGAAAAAAACTATTTGAAATCGGCTAAAAATACAATAATATGTATACAATAATTATCGTATATGATAATTATTGTATACAATATGAATGTATAATCTAATATATCGAAGAATATTCGGATTCATAAAATTTAAAAACGCTCTTAATCGGTCCCGATTTCATCCGATCGGGTCCAAATATAGCTTAATCGACGAAGAATTTTCCTTGCGCTTCCAATGAGACCATTTCCAGTCCTCTAAGTCTAATAGGGACCAAGTTATGGCGAAAAAACTATTTGAAATCGGCTAAAAATACAATAATATTCGTATTCATAACATATAAAATCGCTCTTAATCGGTCCTATTTTATCCGATCGGGTCCAAATATAGCTTAATCGACGTAGAATTTCCTTGCGCTTCCAATGAGACCATTTCCAGCCCTCTAAGTCTAATAGGGACCGAGTTATGGCGAAAAAACTATTTGAAATCGGCTAAAAATACAATAATATGTATTCAATAATTATCGTATATGATAATTATTGTATACAATATGAATGTATAATCTAATATATCGAAGAATATTCGGATTCATAAAATTTAAAAAACGCTCTAAATGGGTCCGAGCGCCGCGCCCGTCTCGCCGGGACGAAAAAAAAATTTATTCGTACTTTTTTCCCGAGACGCGCGGTCCTCGGCCAGCCGACGTACGCGTCACGCGGGGGCGCCGCAGGCGCGACCGCCCGTGCCCCGTACCGACCGTGCGCTGCAGCACGTCCGATACCGAAAACACGTACGATTGGCGCTGTGGCATGTGCCCGGTACGCGCGGCGACCGCGAGCGGTCCGATTTCATTTGATAAAGTCCAAAATTAGTCAAACGACGTAGAATTTCCTTGCGCTTCCAACGAGACCATATTCAGCCTTCTAAGTCTTATACCGGCCGAGTTATGTCGAAAAAACGATTTCAAATCGGCTAAAAATACAATAATATTCGGATTCTATAACATATAAAATCGCTCTTAATCGTTTCTATTTTATCCGATCGGGTCCAAATATAGCTTAATCGACGTAGAATTTCCTTGCGCTTCCAATGAGACCATTGTCCAGCCCTCTAAGTCTAATAGGGACCGAGTTATGGCGAAAAAACTATTTGAAATCGGCTAAAAATACAATAATATGTATGTCAATAATATCGTATATGATAATTATTGTATACAATATGAATGTATAATCTAATATATCGAAGAATATTCGGATTCATAAAATTTAAAAACGCTCTTAATCGCGTCCGATTTCATCCGATCGGGTCCAAATATAGCTTAATCGACGAAGAATTTCCTTGCGCTTCCAATGAGACCATTTCCAGCCCTCTAAGTCTAATAGGGACCGAGTTATGGCGAAAAAACTATTTGAAATCGGCTAAAAATACAATAATATGTATTCAATAATTATCGTATATGATAATTATTGTATACAATATGAATGTATAATCTAATATATCGAAGAATATTCGGATTCATAAAATTTAAAAACGCTCTAAATGGGTCCGAGCGCGCGCCCGTCTCGCCGGGACGAAAAAAAATTTATTCGTACTTTTTCCCGAGACGCGCGGTCCTCGGCCGGCCGACGTACGCGTCACGCGGGGGCGCCGCAGGCGCGACCGCCCGTGCCCCGTACCGACCGTGCGCTGCGACACGTCCGATACCGAAAACACGTACGACCGGCGCTGCGGCATGTGCCCGGTACGCGCGGCGACCGCGAGCGGTCCGATTTCATTCGATAGTGTCCAAAATTAGTCAATCGACGTAGAATTTCCTTGCGCTTCTAACTAGACAATTTCCAGCACTCTAAATGTAATAGGAACCGAGTTTTGTCGAAAAAACTATTTGAAATCGGCTAAAAATACAATAATATGTATACAATAATTATCGTATATGATAATTATTGTATACAATATGAATGTATAATCTAATATATCGAAGAATATTCGGATTCATAAAATTTAAAAACGCTCTTAATCGGTCCGATTTCATCCGATCGGGTCCAAATATAGCTTAATCGACGAAGAATTTCCTTGCGCTTCCAATGAGACCATTTCCAGCCCTCTAAGTCTAATAGGGACCAAGTTATGGCGAAAAAACTATTTGAAATCGGCTAAAAATACAATAATATTCGTATTCATAACATATAAAATCGCTCTTAATCGGTCCTATTTTATCCGATCGGGTCCAAATATAGCTTAATCGACGTAGAATTTCCTTGCGCTTCCAATGAGACCATTTCCAGCCCTCTAAGTCTAATAGGGACCGAGTTATGGCGAAAAAACTATTTGAAATCGGCTAAAAATACAATAATATGTATTCAATAATTATCGTATATGATAATTATTGTATACAATATGAATGTATAATCTAATATATCGAAGAATATTCGGATTCATAAAATTTAAAAACGCTCTAAATGGGTCCGAGCGCGCGCCCGTCTCGCCGGGACGAAAAAAAAATTTATTCGTACTTTTTCCCGAGACGCGCGGTCCTCGGCCAGCCGACGTACGCGTCACGCGGGGGCGCCGCAGGCGCGACCGCCCGTGCCCCGTACCGACCGTGCGCTGCAGCACTTCCGATACCGAAAACACGTACGATTGGCGCTGTGGCATGTGCCCGGTACGCGCGGCGACCGCGAGCGGTCCGATTTCATTTGATAAAGTCCAAAATTAGTCAAACGACGTAGAATTTCCTTGCGCTTCCAACGAGACCATATTCAGCCTTCTAAGTCTTATACCGGCCGAGTTATGTCGAAAAAACGATTTCAAATCGGCTAAAAATACAATAATATTCGGATTCATAACATATAAAATCGCTCTTAATCGTTTCTATTTTATCCGATCGGGTCCAAATATAGCTTAATCGACGTAGAATTTCCTTGCGCTTCCAATGAGACCATTTCCAGCCCTCTAAGTCTAATAGGGACCGAGTTATGGCGAAAAAACTATTTGAAATCGGCTAAAAATACAATAATATGTATTCAATAATTATCGTATATGATAATTATTGTATACAATATGAATGTATAATCTAATATATCGAAGAATATTCGGATTCATAAAATTTAAAAACGCTCTTAATCGGTCCGATTTCATCCGATCGGGTCCAAATATAGCTTAATCGACGAAGAATTTCCTTGCGCTTCCAATGAGACCATTTCCAGCCCTCTAAGTCTAATAGGGACCGAGTTATGGCGAAAAAACTATTTGAAATCGGCTAAAAATACAATAATATGTATTCAATAATTATCGTATATGATAATTATTGTATACAATATGAATGTATAATCTAATATATCGAAGAATATTCGGATTCATAAAATTTAAAAACGCTCTAAATGGGTCCGATTTTATCTGATCGGGTCCAAATATAGCCCTATCGACGTAGAATTTTCTTGCGCTTCCAATGAGACCATTTCCAGCTCTCTAAGTCTAATAGGAACCGAGAAATGGCGAAAAAACTATTTGAAATCGGCTAAAAATACAATAATATTCGGATTCATAACATATAAAATCGCTCTTAATCGGTCCGATTTCATCCGATCGGGTCCATATATAGCTTAATCGACGTAGAATTTCTTTGCGCTTCCAATGAGACCATTTCCAGCCCTCTAAGTCTAATAAGGACCGAGTTATGGCGAATAAACTATTTGAAATCGGCTAAAAATACAATAATATTCGGATTCATAACATTTAAAAACGCTCTAAATCGGTCCGATTTTATCCGATCGGGTCCAAATATAGCTTAATCGACGTAGAATTTCTTTGCGCTTCCAATGAGACCATTTCCAGCTCTCTAAGTCTAATAGGAACCGAGAAATGGCGAAAAAACTATTTGAAATCGGCTAAAAATACAATAATATGTATACAATAATTATCGTATATGATAATTATTGTATACAATATGAATGTATAATCTAATATATCGAAGAATATTCGGATTCATAAAATTTAAAAACGCTCTAAATGGGTCCGAGCGCGCGCCCGTCTCGCCGGGACGAAAAAAAAATTTATTCGTACTTTTTCCCGAGACGCGCGGTCCTCGGCCGGCCGACGTACGCGTCACGCGGGGGCGCCGCAGGCGCGACCGCCCGTGCCCCGTACCGACCGTGCGCTGCGACACGTCCGATACCGAAAACACGTACGACCGGCGCTGCGGCATGTGCCCGGTACGCGCGGCGACCGCGAGCGGTCCGATTTCATTCGATAGTGTCCAAAATTAGTCAATCGACGTAGAATTTCCTTGCGCTTCCAACGAGACCATATTCAGCCTTCTAAGTCTTATACCGGCCGAGTTATGTCGAAAAAACGATTTCAAATCGGCTAAAAATACAATAATATTCGGATTCATAACATATAAAATCGCTCTTAATCGTTTCTATTTTATCCGATCGGGTCCAAATATAGCTTAATCGACGTAGAATTTCCTTGCGCTTCCAATGAGACCATTTCCAGCCCTCTAAGTCTAATAGGGACCGAGTTATGGCGAAAAAACTATTTGAAATCGGCTAAAAATACAATAATATGTATTCAATAATTATCGTATATGATAATTATTGTATACAATATGAATGTATAATCTAATATATCGAAGAATATTCGGATTCATAAAATTTAAAAACGCTCTTAATCGGTCCGATTTCATCCGATCGGGTCCAAATATAGCTTAATCGACGAAGAATTTCCTTGCGCTTCCAATGAGACCATTTCCAGCCCTCTAAGTCTAATAGGGACCGAGTTATGGCGAAAAAACTATTTGAAATCGGCTAAAAATACAATAATATGTATTCAATAATTATCGTATATGATAATTATTGTATACAATATGAATGTATAATCTAATATATCGAAGAATATTCGGATTCATAAAATTTAAAAACGCTCTAAATGGGTCCGATTTTATCTGATCGGGTCCAAATATAGCCCTATCGACGTAGAATTTTCTTGCGCTTCCAATGAGACCATTTCCAGCTCTCTAAGTCTAATAGGAACCGAGAAATGGCGAAAAAACTATTTGAAATCGGCTAAAAATACAATAATATTCGGATTCATAACATATAAAATCGCTCTTAATCGGTCCGATTTCATCCGATCGGGTCCATATATAGCTTAATCGACGTAGAATTTCTTTGCGCTTCCAATGAGACCATTTCCAGCTCTTTAAGTCTAATAGGAACCGAGAAATGGCGAAAAAACTATTTGAAATCGGCTAAAAATACAATAATATGTATACAATAATTATCGTATATGATAATTATTGTATACAATATGAATGTATAATCTAATATATCGAAGAATATTCGGATTCATAAAATTTAAAAACGCTCTAAATGGGTCCGAGCGCGCGCCCGTCTCGCCGGGACGAAAAAAAAATTTATTCGTACTTTTTCCCGAGACGCGCGGTCCTCGGCCGGCCGACGTACGCGTCACGCGGGGGCGCCGCAGGCGCGTCCGCCCGTGCCCCGTACCGACCGTGCGCTGCGACACGTCCGATACCGAAAACACGTACGACCAGCGCTGCGGCATGTGCCCGGTACGCGCGGCGACCGCGAGCGGTCCGATTTCATTCGATAGTGTCCAAAATTAGTCAATCGACGTAGAATTTCCTTGCGCTTCTAACTAGACAATTTCCAGCACTCTAAATGTAATAGGAACCGAGTTTTGTCGAAAAAACGATTTCAAATCGGCTAAAAATACAATAATATTCGGATTCATAACATATAAAATCGCTCTTAATCGGTCCTATTTTATCCGATCGGGTCCAAATATAGCTTAATCGACGTAGAATTTCCTTGCGCTTCCAATGAGACCATTTCCAGCCCTCTAAGTCTAATAGGGACCGAGTTATGGCGAAAAAACTATTTGAAATCGGCTAAAAATACAATAATATGTATTCAATAATTATCGTATATGATAATTATTGTATACAATATGAATGTATAATCTAATATATCGAAGAATATTCGGATTCATAAAATTTAAAAACGCTCTAAATGGGTCCGAGCGCGCGCCCGTCTCGCCGGGACGAAAAAAAAATTTATTCGTACTTTTTCCCGAGACGCGCGGTCCTCGGCCAGCCGACGTACGCGTCACGCGGGGGCGCCGCAGGCGCGACCGCCCGTGCCCCGTACCGACCGTGCGCTGCAGCACGTCCGATACCGAAAACACGTACGATTGGCGCTGTGGCATGTGCCCGGTACGCGCGGCGACCGCGAGCGGTCCGATTTCATTTGATAAAGTCCAAAATTAGTCAAACGACGTAGAATTTCCTTGCGCTTCCAACGAGACCATATTCAGCCTTCTAAGTCTTATACCGGCCGAGTTATGTCGAAAAAACGATTTCAAATCGGCTAAAAATACAATAATATTCGGATTCATAACATATAAAATCGCTCTTAATCGTTTCTATTTTATCCGATCGGGTCCAAATATAGCTTAATCGACGTAGAATTTCCTTGCGCTTCCAATGAGACCATTTCCAGCCCTCTAAGTATAATAGGGACCGAGTTATGGCGAAAAAACTATTTGAAATCGGCTAAAAATACAATAATATGTATTCAATAATTATCGTATATGATAATTATTGTATACAATATGAATGTATAATCTAATATATCGAAGAATATTCGGATTCATAAAATTTAAAAACGCTCTTAATCGGTCCTATTTTATCCGATCGGGTCCAAATATAGCTTAATCGACGTAGAATTTCCTTGCGCTTCCAATGAGACCATTTCCAGCCCTCTAAGTCTAATAGGGACCGAGTTATGGCGAAAAAACTATTTGAAATCGGCTAAAAATACAATAATATGTATTCAATAATTATCGTATATGATAATTATTGTATACAATATGAATGTATAATCTAATATATCGAAGAATATTCGGATTCATAAAATTTAAAAACGCTCTTAATCGGTCCGATTTCATCCGATCGGGTCCAAATATAGCTTAATCGACGAAGAATTTCCTTGCGCTTCCAATGAGACCATTTCCAGCCCTCTAAGTCTAATAGGGACCGAGTTATGGCGAAAAAACTATTTGAAATCGGCTAAAAATACAATAATATGTATTCAATAATTATCGTATATGATAATTATTGTATACAATATGAATGTATAATCTAATATATCGAAGAATATTCGGATTCATAAAATTTAAAAACGCTCTAAATGGGTCCGATTTTATCCGATCGGGTCCAAATATAGCCCTATCGACGTAGAATTTTCTTGCGCTTCCAATGAGACCATTTCCAGCTCTCTAAGTCTAATAGGAACCGAGAAATGGCGAAAAAACTATTTGAAATCGGCTAAAAATACAATAATATTCGGATTCATAACATATAAAATCGCTCTTAATCGGTCCGATTTCATCCGATCGGGTCCATATATAGCTTAATCGACGTAGAATTTCTTTGCGCTTCCAATGAGACCATTTCCAGCCCTCTAAGTCTAATAAGGACCGAGTTATGGCGAATAAACTATTTGAAATCGGCTAAAAATACAATAATATTCGGATTCATAAAATTTAAAAACGCTCTAAATGGGTCCGAGCGCGCGCCCGTCTCGCCGGGACGAAAAAAAAATTTATTCGTACTTTTTCCCGAGACGCGCGGTCCTCGGCCGGCCGACGTACGCGTCACGCGGGGGCGCCGCAGGCGCGACCGCCCGTGCCCCGTACCGACCGTGCGCTGCGACACGTCCGATACCGAAAACACGTACGACCGGCGCTGCGGCATGTGCCCGGTACGCGCGGCGACCGCGAGCGGTCCGATTTCATTCGATAGTGTCCAAAATTAGTCAATCGACGTAGAATTTCCTTGCGCTTCCAACGAGACCATATTCAGCCTTCTAAGTCTTATACCGGCCGAGTTATGTCGAAAAAACGATTTCAAATCGGCTAAAAATACAATAATATTCGGATTCATAACATATAAAATCGCTCTTAATCGTTTCTATTTTATCCGATCGGGTCCAAATATAGCTTAATCGACGTAGAATTTCCTTGCGCTTCCAATGAGACCATTTCCAGCCCTCTAAGTCTAATAGGGACCGAGTTATGGCGAAAAAACTATTTGAAATCGGCTAAAAATACAATAATATGTATTCAATAATTATCGTATATGATAATTATTGTATACAATATGAATGTATAATCTAATATATCGAAGAATATTCGGATTCATAAAATTTAAAAACGCTCTAAATGGGTCCGATTTTATCTGATCGGGTCCAAATATAGCCCTATCGACGTAGAATTTTCTTGCGCTTCCAATGAGACCATTTCCAGCTCTCTAAGTCTAATAGGAACCGAGAAATGGCGAAAAAACTATTTGAAATCGGCTAAAAATACAATAATATTCGGATTCATAACATATAAAATCGCTCTTAATCGGTCCGATTTCATCCGATCGGGTCCATATATAGCTTAATCGACGTAGAATTTCTTTGCGCTTCCAATGAGACCATTTCCAGCCCTCTAAGTCTAATAAGGACCGAGTTATGGCGAATAAACTATTTGAAATCGGCTAAAAATACAATAATATTCGGATTCATAACATTTAAAAACGCTCTAAATCGGTCCGATTTTATCCGATCGGGTCCAAATATAGCTTAATCGACGTAGAATTTCTTTGCGCTTCCAATGAGACCATTTCCAGCTCTCTAAGTCTAATAGGAACCGAGAAATGGCGAAAAAACTATTTGAAATCGGCTAAAAATACAATAATATGTATACAATAATTATCGTATATGATAATTATTGTATACAATATGAATGTATAATCTAATATATCGAAGAATATTCGGATTCATAAAATTTAAAAACGCTCTAAATGGGTCCGAGCGCGCGCCCGTCTCGCCGGGACGAAAAAAAAATTTATTCGTACTTTTTCCCGAGACGCGCGGTCCTCGGCCGGCCGACGTACGCGTCACGCGGGGGCGCCGCAGGCGCGACCGCCCGTGCCCCGTACCGACCGTGCGCTGCGACACGTCCGATACCGAAAACACGTACGACCGGCGCTGCGGCATGTGCCCGGTACGCGCGGCGACCGCGAGCGGTCCGATTTCATTCGATAGTGTCCAAAATTAGTCAATCGACGTAGAATTTCCTTGCGCTTCCAACGAGACCATATTCAGCCTTCTAAGTCTTATACCGGCCGAGTTATGTCGAAAAAACGATTTCAAATCGGCTAAAAATACAATAATATTCGGATTCATAACATATAAAATCGCTCTTAATCGTTTCTATTTTATCCGATCGGGTCCAAATATAGCTTAATCGACGTAGAATTTCCTTGCGCTTCCAATGAGACCATTTCCAGCCCTCTAAGTCTAATAGGGACCGAGTTATGGCGAAAAAACTATTTGAAATCGGCTAAAAATACAATAATATGTATTCAATAATTATCGTATATGATAATTATTGTATACAATATGAATGTATAATCTAATATATCGAAGAATATTCGGATTCATAAAATTTAAAAACGCTCTTAATCGGTCCGATTTCATCCGATCGGGTCCAAATATAGCTTAATCGACGAAGAATTTCCTTGCGCTTCCAATGAGACCATTTCCAGCCCTCTAAGTCTAATAGGGACCGAGTTATGGCGAAAAAACTATTTGAAATCGGCTAAAAATACAATAATATGTATTCAATAATTATCGTATATGATAATTATTGTATACAATATGAATGTATAATCTAATATATCGAAGAATATTCGGATTCATAAAATTTAAAAACGCTCTAAATGGGTCCGATTTTATCTGATCGGGTCCAAATATAGCCCTATCGACGTAGAATTTTCTTGCGCTTCCAATGAGACCATTTCCAGCTCTCTAAGTCTAATAGGAACCGAGAAATGGCGAAAAAACTATTTGAAATCGGCTAAAAATACAATAATATTCGGATTCATAACATATAAAATCGCTCTTAATCGGTCCGATTTCATCCGATCGGGTCCATATATAGCTTAATCGACGTAGAATTTCTTTGCGCTTCCAATGAGACCATTTCCAGCCCTCTAAGTCTAATAAGGACCGAGTTATGGCGAATAAACTATTTGAAATCGGCTAAAAATACAATAATATTCGGATTCATAACATTTAAAAACGCTCTAAATCGGTCCGATTTTATCCGATCGGGTCCAAATATAGCTTAATCGACGTAGAATTTCTTTGCGCTTCCAATGAGACCATTTCCAGCTCTTTAAGTCTAATAGGAACCGAGAAATGGCGAAAAAACTATTTGAAATCGGCTAAAAATACAATAATATGTATACAATAATTATCGTATATGATAATTATTGTATACAATATGAATGTATAATCTAATATATCGAAGAATATTCGGATTCATAAAATTTAAAAACGCTCTAAATGGGTCCGAGCGCGCGCCCGTCTCGCCGGGACGAAAAAAAAATTTATTCGTACTTTTTCCCGAGACGCGCGGTCCTCGGCCGGCCGACGTACGCGTCACGCGGGGGCGCCGCAGGCGCGTCCGCCCGTGCCCCGTACCGACCGTGCGCTGCGACACGTCCGATACCGAAAACACGTACGACCAGCGCTGCGGCATGTGCCCGGTACGCGCGGCGACCGCGAGCGGTCCGATTTCATTCGATAGTGTCCAAAATTAGTCAATCGACGTAGAATTTCCTTGCGCTTCTAACTAGACAATTTCCAGCACTCTAAATGTAATAGGAACCGAGTTTTGTCGAAAAAACGATTTCAAATCGGCTAAAAATACAATAATATTCGGATTCATAACATATAAAATCGCTCTTAATCGGTCCTATTTTATCCGATCGGGTCCAAATATAGCTTAATCGACGTAGAATTTCCTTGCGCTTCCAATGAGACCATTTCCAGCCCTCTAAGTCTAATAGGGACCGAGTTATGGCGAAAAAACTATTTGAAATCGGCTAAAAATACAATAATATGTATTCAATAATTATCGTATATGATAATTATTGTATACAATATGAATGTATAATCTAATATATCGAAGAATATTCGGATTCATAAAATTTAAAAACGCTCTAAATGGGTCCGAGCGCGCGCCCGTCTCGCCGGGACGAAAAAAAAATTTATTCGTACTTTTTCCCGAGACGCGCGGTCCTCGGCCAGCCGACGTACGCGTCACGCGGGGGCGCCGCAGGCGCGACCGCCCGTGCCCCGTACCGACCGTGCGCTGCAGCACGTCCGATACCGAAAACACGTACGATTGGCGCTGTGGCATGTGCCCGGTACGCGCGGCGACCGCGAGCGGTCCGATTTCATTTGATAAAGTCCAAAATTAGTCAAACGACGTAGAATTTCCTTGCGCTTCCAACGAGACCATATTCAGCCTTCTAAGTCTTATACCGGCCGAGTTATGTCGAAAAAACGATTTCAAATCGGCTAAAAATACAATAATATTCGGATTCATAACATATAAAATCGCTCTTAATCGTTTCTATTTTATCCGATCGTGTCCAAATATAGCTTAATCGACGTAGAATTTCCTTGCGCTTCCAATGAGACCATTTCCAGCCCTCTAAGTATAATAGGGACCGAGTTATGGCGAAAAAACTATTTGAAATCGGCTAAAAATACAATAATATGTATTCAATAATTATCGTATATGATAATTATTGTATACAATATGAATGTATAATCTAATATATCGAAGAATATTCGGATTCATAAAATTTAAAAACGCTCTTAATCGGTCCTATTTTATCCGATCGGGTCCAAATATAGCTTAATCGACGTAGAATTTCCTTGCGCTTCCAATGAGACCATTTCCAGCCCTCTAAGTCTAATAGGGACCGAGTTATGGCGAAAAAACTATTTGAAATCGGCTAAAAATACAATAATATGTATTCAATAATTATCGTATATGATAATTATTGTATACAATATGAATGTATAATCTAATATATCGAAGAATATTCGGATTCATAAAATTTAAAAACGCTCTTAATCGGTCCGATTTCATCCGATCGGGTCCAAATATAGCTTAATCGACGAAGAATTTCCTTGCGCTTCCAATGAGACCATTTCCAGCCCTCTAAGTCTAATAGGGACCGAGTTATGGCGAAAAAACTATTTGAAATCGGCTAAAAATACAATAATATGTATTCAATAATTATCGTATATGATAATTATTGTATACAATATGAATGTATAATCTAATATATCGAAGAATATTCGGATTCATAAAATTTAAAAACGCTCTAAATGGGTCCGATTTTATCCGATCGGGTCCAAATATAGCCCTATCGACGTAGAATTTTCTTGCGCTTCCAATGAGACCATTTCCAGCTCTCTAAGTCTAATAGGAACCGAGAAATGGCGAAAAAACTATTTGAAATCGGCTAAAAATACAATAATATTCGGATTCATAACATATAAAATCGCTCTTAATCGGTCCGATTTCATCCGATCGGGTCCATATATAGCTTAATCGACGTAGAATTTCTTTGCGCTTCCAATGAGACCATTTCCAGCCCTCTAAGTCTAATAAGGACCGAGTTATGGCGAATAAACTATTTGAAATCGGCTAAAAATACAATAATATTCGGATTCATAAAATTTAAAAACGCTCTAAATGGGTCCGAGCGCGCGCCCGTCTCGCCGGGACGAAAAAAAAATTTATTCGTACTTTTTCCCGAGACGCGCGGTCCTCGGCCGGCCGACGTACGCGTCACGCGGGGGCGCCGCAGGCGCGACCGCCCGTGCCCCGTACCGACCGTGCGCTGCGACACGTCCGATACCGAAAACACGTACGACCGGCGCTGCGGCATGTGCCCGGTACGCGCGGCGACCGCGAGCGGTCCGATTTCATTCGATAGTGTCCAAAATTAGTCAATCGACGTAGAATTTCCTTGCGCTTCCAACGAGACCATATTCAGCCTTCTAAGTCTTATACCGGCCGAGTTATGTCGAAAAAACGATTTCAAATCGGCTAAAAATACAATAATATTCGGATTCATAACATATAAAATCGCTCTTAATCGTTTCTATTTTATCCGATCGGGTCCAAATATAGCTTAATCGACGTAGAATTTCCTTGCGCTTCCAATGAGACCATTTCCAGCCCTCTAAGTCTAATAGGGACCGAGTTATGGCGAAAAAACTATTTGAAATCGGCTAAAAATACAATAATATGTATTCAATAATTATCGTATATGATAATTATTGTATACAATATGAATGTATAATCTAATATATCGAAGAATATTCGGATTCATAAAATTTAAAAACGCTCTAAATGGGTCCGATTTTATCTGATCGGGTCCAAATATAGCCCTATCGACGTAGAATTTTCTTGCGCTTCCAATGAGACCATTTCCAGCTCTCTAAGTCTAATAGGAACCGAGAAATGGCGAAAAAACTATTTGAAATCGGCTAAAAATACAATAATATTCGGATTCATAACATATAAAATCGCTCTTAATCGGTCCGATTTCATCCGATCGGGTCCATATATAGCTTAATCGACGTAGAATTTCTTTGCGCTTCCAATGAGACCATTTCCAGCCCTCTAAGTCTAATAAGGACCGAGTTATGGCGAATAAACTATTTGAAATCGGCTAAAAATACAATAATATTCGGATTCATAACATTTAAAAACGCTCTAAATCGGTCCGATTTTATCCGATCGGGTCCAAATATAGCTTAATCGACGTAGAATTTCTTTGCGCTTCCAATGAGACCATTTCCAGCTCTCTAAGTCTAATAGGAACCGAGAAATGGCGAAAAAACTATTTGAAATCGGCTAAAAATACAATAATATGTATACAATAATTATCGTATATGATAATTATTGTATACAATATGAATGTATAATCTAATATATCGAAGAATATTCGGATTCATAAAATTTAAAAACGCTCTAAATGGGTCCGAGCGCGCGCCCGTCTCGCCGGGACGAAAAAAAAATTTATTCGTACTTTTTCCCGAGACGCGCGGTCCTCGGCCGGCCGACGTACGCGTCACGCGGGGGCGCCGCAGGCGCGACCGCCCGTGCCCCGTACCGACCGTGCGCTGCGACACGTCCGATACCGAAAACACGTACGACCGGCGCTGCGGCATGTGCCCGGTACGCGCGGCGACCGCGAGCGGTCCGATTTCATTCGATAGTGTCCAAAATTAGTCAATCGACGTAGAATTTCCTTGCGCTTCTAACTAGACAATTTCCAGCACTCTAAATGTAATAGGAACCGAGTTTTGTCGAAAAAACGATTTCAAATCGGCTAAAAATACAATAATATTCGGATTCATAACATATAAAATCGCTCTTAATCGGTCCGATTTCATCCGATCGGGTCCATATATAGCTTAATCGACGTAGAATTTCCTTGCGCTTCCAATGAGACTATTTCCAGCCCTCTAAGTCTAATAGGGACCGAGTTATGGCGAAAAAACTATTTGAAATCGGCTAAAAATACAATAATATTCGGATTCATAACATTTAAAAACGCTCTAAATCGGTCCGATTTTATCCGATCGGGTCCAAATATAGCTTAATCGACGTAGAATTTTCTTGCGCTTCCAATGAGACCATTTCCAGCTCTCTAAGTCTAATAGGAACCGAGAAATGGCGAAAAAACTATTTGAAATCGGCTAAAAATACAATAATATGTATACAATAATTATCGTATATGATAATTATTGTATACAATATGAATGTATAATCTAATATATCGAAGAATATTCGGATTCATAAAATTTAAAAACGCTCTAAATGGGTCCGAGCGCGCGCCCGTCTCGCCGGGACGAAAAAAAAATTTATTCGTACTTTTTCCCGAGACGCGCGGTCCTCGGCCGGCCGACGTACGCGTCACGCGGGGGCGCCGCAGGCGCGTCCGCCCGTGCCCCGTACCGACCGTGCGCTGCGACACGTCCGATACCGAAAACACGTACGACCAGCGCTGCGGCATGTGCCCGGTACGCGCGGCGACCGCGAGCGGTCCGATTTCATTCGATAGTGTCCAAAATTAGTCAATCGACGTAGAATTTCCTTGCGCTTCTAACTAGACAATTTCCAGCACTCTAAATGTAATAGGAACCGAGTTTTGTCGAAAAAACGATTTCAAATCGGCTAAAAATACAATAATATTCGGATTCATAACATATAAAATCGCTCTTAATCGGTCCTATTTTATCCGATCGGGTCCAAATATAGCTTAATCGACGTAGAATTTCCTTGCGCTTCCAATGAGACCATTTCCAGCCCTCTAAGTCTAATAGGGACCGAGTTATGGCGAAAAAACTATTTGAAATCGGCTAAAAATACAATAATATGTATTCAATAATTATCGTATATGATAATTATTGTATACAATATGAATGTATAATCTAATATATCGAAGAATATTCGGATTCATAAAATTTAAAAACGCTCTAAATGGGTCCGAGCGCGCGCCCGTCTCGCCGGGACGAAAAAAAAATTTATTCGTACTTTTTCCCGAGACGCGCGGTCCTCGGCCAGCCGACGTACGCGTCACGCGGGGGCGCCGCAGGCGCGACCGCCCGTGCCCCGTACCGACCGTGCGCTGCAGCACGTCCGATACCGAAAACACGTACGATTGGCGCTGTGGCATGTGCCCGGTACGCGCGGCGACCGCGAGCGGTCCGATTTCATTTGATAAAGTCCAAAATTAGTCAAACGACGTAGAATTTCCTTGCGCTTCCAACGAGACCATATTCAGCCTTCTAAGTCTTATACCGGCCGAGTTATGTCGAAAAAACGATTTCAAATCGGCTAAAAATACAATAATATTCGGATTCATAACATATAAAATCGCTCTTAATCGTTTCTATTTTATCCGATCGGGTCCAAATATAGCTTAATCGACGTAGAATTTCCTTGCGCTTCCAATGAGACCATTTCCAGCCCTCTAAGTATAATAGGGACCGAGTTATGGCGAAAAAACTATTTGAAATCGGCTAAAAATACAATAATATGTATTCAATAATTATCGTATATGATAATTATTGTATACAATATGAATGTATAATCTAATATATCGAAGAATATTCGGATTCATAAAATTTAAAAACGCTCTTAATCGGTCCTATTTTATCCGATCGGGTCCAAATATAGCTTAATCGACGTAGAATTTCCTTGCGCTTCCAATGAGACCATTTCCAGCCCTCTAAGTCTAATAGGGACCGAGTTATGGCGAAAAAACTATTTGAAATCGGCTAAAAATACAATAATATGTATTCAATAATTATCGTATATGATAATTATTGTATACAATATGAATGTATAATCTAATATATCGAAGAATATTCGGATTCATAAAATTTAAAAACGCTCTTAATCGGTCCGATTTCATCCGATCGGGTCCAAATATAGCTTAATCGACGAAGAATTTCCTTGCGCTTCCAATGAGACCATTTCCAGCCCTCTAAGTCTAATAGGGACCGAGTTATGGCGAAAAAACTATTTGAAATCGGCTAAAAATACAATAATATGTATTCAATAATTATCGTATATGATAATTATTGTATACAATATGAATGTATAATCTAATATATCGAAGAATATTCGGATTCATAAAATTTAAAAACGCTCTAAATGGGTCCGATTTTATCCGATCGGGTCCAAATATAGCCCTATCGACGTAGAATTTTCTTGCGCTTCCAATGAGACCATTTCCAGCTCTCTAAGTCTAATAGGAACCGAGAAATGGCGAAAAAACTATTTGAAATCGGCTAAAAATACAATAATATTCGGATTCATAACATATAAAATCGCTCTTAATCGGTCCGATTTCATCCGATCGGGTCCATATATAGCTTAATCGACGTAGAATTTCTTTGCGCTTCCAATGAGACCATTTCCAGCCCTCTAAGTCTAATAAGGACCGAGTTATGGCGAATAAACTATTTGAAATCGGCTAAAAATACAATAATATTCGGATTCATAAAATTTAAAAACGCTCTAAATGGGTCCGAGCGCGCGCCCGTCTCGCCGGGACGAAAAAAAAATTTATTCGTACTTTTTCCCGAGACGCGCGGTCCTCGGCCGGCCGACGTACGCGTCACGCGGGGGCGCCGCAGGCGCGACCGCCCGTGCCCCGTACCGACCGTGCGCTGCGACACGTCCGATACCGAAAACACGTACGACCGGCGCTGCGGCATGTGCCCGGTACGCGCGGCGACCGCGAGCGGTCCGATTTCATTCGATAGTGTCCAAAATTAGTCAATCGACGTAGAATTTCCTTGCGCTTCCAACGAGACCATATTCAGCCTTCTAAGTCTTATACCGGCCGAGTTATGTCGAAAAAACGATTTCAAATCGGCTAAAAATACAATAATATTCGGATTCATAACATATAAAATCGCTCTTAATCGTTTCTATTTTATCCGATCGGGTCCAAATATAGCTTAATCGACGTAGAATTTCCTTGCGCTTCCAATGAGACCATTTCAGCCCTCTAAGTCTAATAGGGACCGAGTTATGGCGAAAAAACTATTTGAAATCGGCTAAAAATACAATAATATGTATTCAATAATTATCGTATATGATAATTATTGTATACAATATGAATGTATAATCTAATATATCGAAGAATATTCGGATTCATAAAATTTAAAAACGCTCTAAATGGGTCCGATTTTATCTGATCGGGTCCAAATATAGCCCTATCGACGTAGAATTTTCTTGCGCTTCCAATGAGACCATTTCCAGCTCTCTAAGTCTAATAGGAACCGAGAAATGGCGAAAAAACTATTTGAAATCGGCTAAAAATACAATAATATTCGGATTCATAACATATAAAATCGCTCTTAATCGGTCCGATTTCATCCGATCGGGTCCATATATAGCTTAATCGACGTAGAATTTCTTTGCGCTTCCAATGAGACCATTTCCAGCCCTCTAAGTCTAATAAGGACCGAGTTATGGCGAATAAACTATTTGAAATCGGCTAAAAATACAATAATATTCGGATTCATAACATTTAAAAACGCTCTAAATCGGTCCGATTTTATCCGATCGGGTCCAAATATAGCTTAATCGACGTAGAATTTCTTTGCGCTTCCAATGAGACCATTTCCAGCTCTCTAAGTCTAATAGGAACCGAGAAATGGCGAAAAAAACTATTTGAAATCGGCTAAAAATACAATAATATGTATACAATAATTATCGTATATGATAATTATTGTATACAATATGAATGTATAATCTAATATATCGAAGAATATTCGGATTCATAAAATTTAAAAACGCTCTAAATGGGTCCGAGCGCGCGCCCGTCTCGCCGGGACGAAAAAAAAATTTATTCGTACTTTTTCCCGAGACGCGCGGTCCTCGGCCGGCCGACGTACGCGTCACGCGGGGGCGCCGCAGGCGCGACCGCCCGTGCCCCGTACCGACCGTGCGCTGCGACACGTCCGATACCGAAAACACGTACGACCGGCGCTGCGGCATGTGCCCGGTACGCGCGGCGACCGCGAGCGGTCCGATTTCATTCGATAGTGTCCAAAATTAGTCAATCGACGTAGAATTTCCTTGCGCTTCTAAC
>CATIXT010000399.1:0-28751 GCA_949715065.1 Periphyllus acericola
AATAGTTTTTTCGCCATAACTCGGTCCCTATTAGACTTAGAGGGCTGGAAATGGTCTCTTTGGAAGCGCAAGGAAATTCTACGTCGATTAGGCTATATTTGGACCCGATCGGATGAAATCGGACCGATTAAGAGCGTTTTTAAATTTTATGAATCCGAATATTCTTCGATATATTAGATTATACATTCATATTGTATACAATAATTATCATATACGATAATTATTGAATACATATTATTGTATTTTTAGCCGATTTCAAATAGTTTTTTCGCCATAACTCGGTCCCTATTAGACTTAGAGGGCTGGAAATGGTCTCTTTGGAAGCGCAAGGAAATTCTACGTCGATTAGGCTATATTTGGACCCGATCGGATGAAATCGGACCGATTAAGAGCGTTTTTAAATTTTATGAATCCGAATATTCTTCGATATATTAGATTATACATTCATATTGTATACAATAATTATCATATACGATAATTATTGAATACATATTATTGTATTTTTAGCCGATTTCAAATAGTTTTTTCGCCATAACTCGGTCCCTATTAGACTTAGAGGGCTGGAAATGGTCTCTTTGGAAGCGCAAGGAAATTCTACGTCGATTAGGCTATATTTGGACCCGATCGGATGAAATCGGACCGATTAAGAGCGTTTTTAAATTTTATGAATCCGAATATTCTTCGATATATTAGATTATACATTCATATTGTATACAATAATTATCATATACGATAATTATTGAATACATATTATTGTATTTTTAGCCGATTTCAAATAGTTTTTTCGCCATAACTCGGTCCCTATTAGACTTAGAGGGCTGGAAATGGTCTCTTTGGAAGCGCAAGGAAATTCTACGTCGATTAGGCTATATTTGGACCCGATCGGATGAAATCGGACCGATTAAGAGCGTTTTTAAATTTTATGAATCCGAATATTCTTCGATATATTAGATTATACATTCATATTGTATACAATAATTATCATATACGATAATTATTGAATACATATTATTGTATTTTTAGCCGATTTCAAATAGTTTTTTCGCCATAACTCGGTCCCTATTAGACTTAGAGGGCTGGAAATGGTCTCTTTGGAAGCGCAAGGAAATTCTACGTCGATTAGGCTATATTTGGACCCGATCGGATGAAATCGGACCGATTAAGAGCGTTTTTAAATTTTATGAATCCGAATATTCTTCGATATATTAGATTATACATTCATATTGTATACAATAATTATCATATACGATAATTATTGAATACATATTATTGTATTTTTAGCCGATTTCAAATAGTTTTTTCGCCATAACTCGGTCCCTATTAGACTTAGAGGGCTGGAAATGGTCTCTTTGGAAGCGCAAGGAAATTCTACGTCGATTAGGCTATATTTGGACCCGATCGGATGAAATCGGACCGATTAAGAGCGTTTTTAAATTTTATGAATCCGAATATTCTTCGATATATTAGATTATACATTCATATTGTATACAATAATTATCATATACGATAATTATTGAATACATATTATTGTATTTTTAGCCGATTTCAAATAGTTTTTTCGCCATAACTCGGTCCCTATTAGACTTAGAGGGCTGGAAATGGTCTCTTTGGAAGCGCAAGGAAATTCTACGTCGATTAGGCTATATTTGGACCCGATCGGATGAAATCGGACCGATTAAGAGCGTTTTTAAATTTTATGAATCCGAATATTCTTCGATATATTAGATTATACATTCATATTGTATACAATAATTATCATATACGATAATTATTGAATACATATTATTGTATTTTTAGCCGATTTCAAATAGTTTTTTCGCCATAACTCGGTCCCTATTAGACTTAGAGGGCTGGAAATGGTCTCTTTGGAAGCGCAAGGAAATTCTACGTCGATTAGGCTATATTTGGACCCGATCGGATGAAATCGGACCGATTAAGAGCGTTTTTAAATTTTATGAATCCGAATATTCTTCGATATATTAGATTATACATTCATATTGTATACAATTATTATCATATACGATAATTATTGAATACATATTATTGTATTTTTAGCCGATTTCAAATAGTTTTTTCGCCATAACTCGGTCCCTATTAGACTTAGAGGGCTGGAAATGGTCTCTTTGGAAGCGCAAGGAAATTCTACGTCGATTAGGCTATATTTGGACCCGATCGGATGAAATCGGACCGATTAAGAGCGTTTTTAAATTTTATGAATCCGAATATTCTTCGATATATTAGATTATACATTCATATTGTATACAATAATTATCATATACGATAATTATTGAATACATATTATTGTATTTTTAGCCGATTTCAAATAGTTTTTTCGCCATAACTCGGTCCCTATTAGACTAAGAGGGCTGGAAATGGTCTCATTGGAAGCGCAAGGAAATTCTACGTCGATTAAGCTATATTTGGACCCGATCGGATAAAATAGGACCGATTAAGAGCGTTTTTAAATTTTATGAATCCGAATATTCTTCGATATATTAGATTATACATTCATATTGTATACAATAATTATCATATACGATAATTATTGAATACATATTATTGTATTTTTAGCCGATTTCAAATAGTTTTTTCGCCATAACTCGGTCCCTATTAGACTTAGAGGGCTGGAAATGGTCTCATTGGAAGCGCAAGGAAATTCTACGTCGAATAAGCTATATTTGGACCCGATCGGATTATATCGGACTGATTTAGAGCGTTTTTAAATGTTATGAATCCGAATATTATTGTATTTTTAGCCGATTTCAAATAGTTTTTTCGCCATAACTCGGTCCCTATTGGACTTAGAGAGCTGGAAATGGTCTCATTCGAAGCGCAAAAAAATTCTACGTCGATTAAGCTATATTTGGACCCGATCGGATAATATAGGATTGATTTAGAGCGTTTTTAAATGTTATGAATCCGAATATTATTGTATTTTTAGCCGATTTGAAATCGTTTTTTCGACAAAACTCGGTTCCTATTACATTTAGAGGGCTGGAAATTGTCTAGTTAGAAGCGCAAGGAAATTCTACGTCGATTGACTAATTTTGGACACTATCGAATGAAATCGGACCGCTCGCGGTCGCCGCGCGTACTGGGCACATGCCGCAGCGCCGGTCGTACGTGTATTCGGTATCGGACGTGTCGCAGCGCACGGTCGGTACGGGGCACGGGCGGTCGCGCCTGCGGCGCCCCCGCGTGACGCGTACGTCGGCCGGCCGAGGACGGCGCGTCTCGGGAAAAAGTACGAATAAATTTTTTTTTCGTCCCGGCGAGACGGGCGCGCGCTCGGACCCATTTAGAGCGTTTTTAAATTTTATGAATCCGAATATTCTTCGATATATTAGATTATACATTCATATTGTATACAATAATTATCATATACGATAATTATTGAATACATATTATTGTATTTTTAGCCGATCTCAAATTGTTTTTTCGCTATTTCTCGGCCGATATTAGACTTAGAAAGCTGGGAACAGTCTCGTTGAAAGCACAAGGAAATTCTACGTCGAATAAGCTATATTTGGACCCGATCGGATTATATCGGACCGATTTAGAGCGTTTTTAAATGTTATGAATCCGAATATTATTGTATTTTTAGCCGATTTCAAATAGTTTTTTCGCTATTTCTCGGTTCCTATTAGACTTAGAGAGCTGGAAATGGTCTCATTCAAAGCGCAAAGAAATTCTACGTCGATTAAGCTATATTTGGACCCGATCGGATAAAATAGGACCGATTAAGAGCGTTTTTAAATTTTATGAATCCGAATATTCTTCGATATATTAGATTATACATTCATATTGTATACAATAATTATCATATACGATAATTATTGAATACATATTATTGTATTTTTAGCCGATTTCAAATAGTTTTTTCGCCATAACTCGGTCCCTATTAGACTTAGAGGGCTGGAAATGGTCTCTTTGGAAGCGCAAGGAAATTCTACGTCGATTAGGCTATATTTGGACCCGATCGGATGAAATCGGACCGATTAAGAGCGTTTTTAAATTTTATGAATCCGAATATTCTTCGATATATTAGATTATACATTCATATTGTATACAATAATTATCATATACGATAATTATTGAATACATATTATTGTATTTTTAGCCGATTTCAAATAGTTTTTTCGCCGTAACTCGGTCCCTATTAGACTTAGAGGGCTGGAAATGGTCTCTTTGGAAGCGCAAGGAAATTCTACGTCGATTAGGCTATATTTGGACCCGATCGGATAATATAGGATTGATTTAGAGCGTTTTTAAATGTTATGAATCCGAATATTATTGTATTTTTAGCCGATTTGAAATCGTTTTTTCGACAAAACTCGGTTCCTATTACATTTAGAGGGCTGGAAATTGTCTAGTTAGAAGCGCAAGGAAATTCTACGTCGATTGACTAATTTTGGACACTATCGAATGAAATCGGACCGCTCGCGGTCGCCGCGCGTACTGGGCACATGCCGCAGCGCCGGTCGTACGTGTATTCGGTATCGGACGTGTCGCAGCGCACGGTCGGTACGGGGCACGGGCGGTCGCGCCTGCGGCGCCCCCGCGTGACGCGTACGTCGGCCGGCCGAGGACGGCGCGTCTCGGGAAAAAGTACGAATAAATTTTTTTTTCGTCCCGGCGAGACGGGCGCGCGCTCGGACCCATTTAGAGCGTTTTTAAATTTTATGAATCCGAATATTCTTCGATATATTAGATTATACATTCATATTGTATACAATAATTATCATATACGATAATTATTGTATACATATTATTGTATTTTTAGCCGATTTCAAATAGTTTTTTCGCCATTTCTCGGTTCCTATTAGACTTAGAGAGCTGGAAATGGTATCATTCAAAGCGCAAGGAAATTCTACGTCGATTAAGCTATATTTGGACCCGATCGGATAAAATCGGACCGATTTAGAGCGTTTTTAAATGTTATGAATCCGAATATTATTGTATTTTTAGCCGATTTCAAATAGTTTTTTCGCCATTTCTCGGTCCCTATTAGACTTAGAGAGCTGGAAATGGTCTCATTCAAAGCGCAAGGAAATTCTACGTCGAATAAGCTATATTTGGACCCGATCGGATAATATCGGACCGATTTAGAGCGTTTTTAAATGTTATGAATCCGAATATTATTGTATTTTTAGCCGATTTCAAATAGTTTTTAGCCATAACTCGGTCCCTATCAGACTTAGAGGGCTGGAAATGGCCTCATTCAAAGCGCAAGGAAATTCTACGTCGATTAAGCTATATTTGGACCCGATCGGATAAAATCGAACCGATTTAGAGCGTTTTTAAATGTTATGAATCCGAATATTATTGTATTTTTAGCCGATTTCAAATAGTTTTTTCGCCATTTCTCGGTCCCTATTAGACTTAGAGAGCTGGAAATGGTCTCATTCAAAGCGCAAGGAAATTCTACGTCGAATAAGCTATATTTGGACCCGATCGGATTATAAAGGACCGATTTAGAGCGTTTTTAAATGTTATGAATCCGAATATTATTGTATTTTTAGCCGATTTCAAATAGTTTTTTCGCCATTTCTCGGTCCCTATTAGACTTAGAGAGCTGGAAATGGTCTCATTCAAAGCGCAAGGAAATTCTACGTCGAATAAGCTATATTTGGACCCGATCGGATAATATCGGACCGATTTAGAGCGTTTTTAAATGTTATGAATCCGAATATTATTGTATTTTTAGCCGATTTCAAATAGTTTTTAGCCATAACTCGGTCCCTATCAGACTTAGAGGGCTGGAAATGGCCTCATTCAAAGCGCAAGGAAATTCTACGTCGATTAAGCTATATTTGGACCCGATCGGATAAAATCGAACCGATTTAGAGCGTTTTTAAATGTTATGAATCCGAATATTATTGTATTTTTAGCCGATTTCAAATAGTTTTTTCGCCATAACTCGGTCCCTATTAGACTTAGAGGGCTGGAAATGGTCTCTTTGGAAGCGCAAGGAAATTCTACGTCGATTAGGCTATATTTGGACCCGATCGGATGAAATCGGACCGATTAAGAGCGTTTTTAAATTTTATGAATCCGAATATTCTTCGATATATTAGATTATACATTCATATTGTATACAATAATTATCATATACGATAATTATTGAATACATATTATTGTATTTTTAGCCGATTTCAAATAGTTTTTTCGCCATAACTCGGTCCCTATTAGACTTAGAGGGCTGGAAATGGTCTCTTTGGAAGCGCAAGGAAATTCTACGTCGATTAGGCTATATTTGGACCCGATCGGATGAAATCGGACCGATTAAGAGCGTTTTTAAATTTTATGAATCCGAATATTCTTCGATATATTAGATTATACATTCATATTGTATACAATAATTATCATATACGATAATTATTGAATACATATTATTGTATTTTTAGCCGATTTCAAATAGTTTTTTCGCCATAACTCGGTCCCTATTAGACTTAGAGGGCTGGAAATGGTCTCTTTGGAAGCGCAAGGAAATTCTACGTCGATTAGGCTATATTTGGACCCGATCGGATGAAATCGGACCGATTAAGAGCGTTTTTAAATTTTATGAATCCGAATATTCTTCGATATATTAGATTATACATTCATATTGTATACAATAATTATCATATACGATAATTATTGAATACATATTATTGTATTTTTAGCCGATTTCAAATAGTTTTTTCGCCATAACTCGGTCCCTATTAGACTAAGAGGGCTGGAAATGGTCTCATTGGAAGCGCAAGGAAATTCTACGTCGATTAAGCTATATTTGGACCCGATCGGATAAAATAGGACCGATTAAGAGCGTTTTTAAATTTTATGAATCCGAATATTCTTCGATATATTAGATTATACATTCATATTGTATACAATAATTATCATATACGATAATTATTGAATACATATTATTGTATTTTTAGCCGATTTCAAATAGTTTTTTCGCCATAACTCGGTCCCTATTAGACTTAGAGGGCTGGAAATGGTCTCATTGGAAGCGCAAGGAAATTCTACGTCGAATAAGCTATATTTGGACCCGATCGGATTATATCGGACTGATTTAGAGCGTTTTTAAATGTTATGAATCCGAATATTATTGTATTTTTAGCCGATTTCAAATAGTTTTTTCGCCATAACTCGGTCCCTATTGGACTTAGAGAGCTGGAAATGGTCTCATTCGAAGCGCAAAAAAATTCTACGTCGATTAAGCTATATTTGGACCCGATCGGATAATATAGGATTGATTTAGAGCGTTTTTAAATGTTATGAATCCGAATATTATTGTATTTTTAGCCGATTTGAAATCGTTTTTTCGACAAAACTCGGTTCCTATTACATTTAGAGGGCTGGAAATTGTCTAGTTAGAAGCGCAAGGAAATTCTACGTCGATTGACTAATTTTGGACACTATCGAATGAAATCGGACCGCTCGCGGTCGCCGCGCGTACTGGGCACATGCCGCAGCGCCGGTCGTACGTGTATTCGGTATCGGACGTGTCGCAGCGCACGGTCGGTACGGGGCACGGGCGGTCGCGCCTGCGGCGCCCCCGCGTGACGCGTACGTCGGCCGGCCGAGGACGGCGCGTCTCGGGAAAAAGTACGAATAAATTTTTTTTTCGTCCCGGCGAGACGGGCGCGCGCTCGGACCCATTTAGAGCGTTTTTAAATTTTATGAATCCGAATATTCTTCGATATATTAGATTATACATTCATATTGTATACAATAATTATCATATACGATAATTATTGAATACATATTATTGTATTTTTAGCCGATCTCAAATTGTTTTTTCGCTATTTCTCGGCCGATATTAGACTTAGAAAGCTGGGAACAGTCTCGTTGAAAGCACAAGGAAATTCTACGTCGAATAAGCTATATTTGGACCCGATCGGATTATATCGGACCGATTTAGAGCGTTTTTAAATGTTATGAATCCGAATATTATTGTATTTTTAGCCGATTTCAAATAGTTTTTTCGCTATTTCTCGGTTCCTATTAGACTTAGAGAGCTGGAAATGGTCTCATTCAAAGCGCAAAGAAATTCTACGTCGATTAAGCTATATTTGGACCCGATCGGATAAAATAGGACCGATTAAGAGCGTTTTTAAATTTTATGAATCCGAATATTCTTCGATATATTAGATTATACATTCATATTGTATACAATAATTATCATATACGATAATTATTGAATACATATTATTGTATTTTTAGCCGATTTCAAATAGTTTTTTCGCCATAACTCGGTCCCTATTAGACTTAGAGGGCTGGAAATGGTCTCTTTGGAAGCGCAAGGAAATTCTACGTCGATTAGGCTATATTTGGACCCGATCGGATGAAATCGGACCGATTAAGAGCGTTTTTAAATTTTATGAATCCGAATATTCTTCGATATATTAGATTATACATTCATATTGTATACAATAATTATCATATACGATAATTATTGAATACATATTATTGTATTTTTAGCCGATTTCAAATAGTTTTTTCGCCGTAACTCGGTCCCTATTAGACTTAGAGGGCTGGAAATGGTCTCTTTGGAAGCGCAAGGAAATTCTACGTCGATTAGGCTATATTTGGACCCGATCGGATAATATAGGATTGATTTAGAGCGTTTTTAAATGTTATGAATCCGAATATTATTGTATTTTTAGCCGATTTGAAATCGTTTTTTCGACAAAACTCGGTTCCTATTACATTTAGAGGGCTGGAAATTGTCTAGTTAGAAGCGCAAGGAAATTCTACGTCGATTGACTAATTTTGGACACTATCGAATGAAATCGGACCGCTCGCGGTCGCCGCGCGTACTGGGCACATGCCGCAGCGCCGGTCGTACGTGTATTCGGTATCGGACGTGTCGCAGCGCACGGTCGGTACGGGGCACGGGCGGTCGCGCCTGCGGCGCCCCCGCGTGACGCGTACGTCGGCCGGCCGAGGACGGCGCGTCTCGGGAAAAAGTACGAATAAATTTTTTTTTCGTCCCGGCGAGACGGGCGCGCGCTCGGACCCATTTAGAGCGTTTTTAAATTTTATGAATCCGAATATTCTTCGATATATTAGATTATACATTCATATTGTATACAATAATTATCATATACGATAATTATTGTATACATATTATTGTATTTTTAGCCGATTTCAAATAGTTTTTTCGCCATTTCTCGGTTCCTATTAGACTTAGAGAGCTGGAAATGGTATCATTCAAAGCGCAAGGAAATTCTACGTCGATTAAGCTATATTTGGACCCGATCGGATAAAATCGGACCGATTTAGAGCGTTTTTAAATGTTATGAATCCGAATATTATTGTATTTTTAGCCGATTTCAAATAGTTTTTTCGCCATTTCTCGGTCCCTATTAGACTTAGAGAGCTGGAAATGGTCTCATTCAAAGCGCAAGGAAATTCTACGTCGAATAAGCTATATTTGGACCCGATCGGATAATATCGGACCGATTTAGAGCGTTTTTAAATGTTATGAATCCGAATATTATTGTATTTTTAGCCGATTTCAAATAGTTTTTAGCCATAACTCGGTCCCTATCAGACTTAGAGGGCTGGAAATGGCCTCATTCAAAGCGCAAGGAAATTCTACGTCGATTAAGCTATATTTGGACCCGATCGGATAAAATCGAACCGATTTAGAGCGTTTTTAAATGTTATGAATCCGAATATTATTGTATTTTTAGCCGATTTCAAATAGTTTTTTCGCCATTTCTCGGTCCCTATTAGACTTAGAGAGCTGGAAATGGTCTCATTCAAAGCGCAAGGAAATTCTACGTCGAATAAGCTATATTTGGACCCGATCGGATTATAAAGGACCGATTTAGAGCGTTTTTAAATGTTATGAATCCGAATATTATTGTATTTTTAGCCGATTTCAAATAGTTTTTTCGCCATTTCTCGGTCCCTATTAGATTTAGAGGGCTGGAAATGGTCTCATTGGAAGCGCATGGTAATTCTACGTCGATTAAGCTATATTTGGACCCGATCGGATAAAATAGGACCGATTAAGAGCGTTTTTAAATTTTATGAATCCGAATATTCTTCGATATATTAGATTATACATTCATATTGTATACAATAATTATCATATACGATAATTATTGAATACATATTATTGTATTTTTAGCCGATTTCAAATAGTTTTTTCGCCATAACTCGGTCCCTATTGGACTTAGAGAGCTGGAAATGGTCTCATTCGAAGCGCAAAAAAATTCTACGTCGATTAAGCTATATTTGGACCCGATCGGATAATATAGGATTGATTTAGAGCGTTTTTAAATGTTATGAATCCGAATATTATTGTATTTTTAGCCGATTTGAAATCGTTTTTTCGACAAAACTCGGTTCCTATTACATTTAGAGGGCTGGAAATTGTCTAGTTAGAAGCGCAAGGAAATTCTACGTCGATTGACTAATTTTGGACACTATCGAATGAAATCGGACCGCTCGCGGTCGCCGCGCGTACTGGGCACATGCCGCAGCGCCGGTCGTACGTGTATTCGGTATCGGACGTGTCGCAGCGCACGGTCGGTACGGGGCACGGGCGGTCGCGCCTGCGGCGCCCCCGCGTGACGCGTACGTCGGCCGGCCGAGGACGGCGCGTCTCGGGAAAAAGTACGAATAAATTTTTTTTTCGTCCCGGCGAGACGGGCGCGCGCTCGGACCCATTTAGAGCGTTTTTAAATTTTATGAATCCGAATATTCTTCGATATATTAGATTATACATTCATATTGTATACAATAATTATCATATACGATAATTATTGAATACATATTATTGTATTTTTAGCCGATCTCAAATTGTTTTTTCGCTATTTCTCGGCCGATATTAGACTTAGAAAGCTGGGAACAGTCTCGTTGAAAGCACAAGGAAATTCTACGTCGAATAAGCTATATTTGGACCCGATCGGATTATATCGGACCGATTTAGAGCGTTTTTAAATGTTATGAATCCGAATATTATTGTATTTTTAGCCGATTTCAAATAGTTTTTTCGCTATTTCTCGGTTCCTATTAGACTTAGAGAGCTGGAAATGGTCTCATTCAAAGCGCAAAGAAATTCTACGTCGATTAAGCTATATTTGGACCCGATCGGATAAAATAGGACCGATTAAGAGCGTTTTTAAATTTTATGAATCCGAATATTCTTCGATATATTAGATTATACATTCATATTGTATACAATAATTATCATATACGATAATTATTGAATACATATTATTGTATTTTTAGCCGATTTCAAATAGTTTTTTCGCCATAACTCGGTCCCTATTAGACTTAGAGGGCTGGAAATGGTCTCTTTGGAAGCGCAAGGAAATTCTACGTCGATTAGGCTATATTTGGACCCGATCGGATGAAATCGGACCGATTAAGAGCGTTTTTAAATTTTATGAATCCGAATATTCTTCGATATATTAGATTATACATTCATATTGTATACAATAATTATCATATACGATAATTATTGAATACATATTATTGTATTTTTAGCCGATTTCAAATAGTTTTTTCGCCGTAACTCGGTCCCTATTAGACTTAGAGGGCTGGAAATGGTCTCTTTGGAAGCGCAAGGAAATTCTACGTCGATTAGGCTATATTTGGACCCGATCGGATAATATAGGATTGATTTAGAGCGTTTTTAAATGTTATGAATCCGAATATTATTGTATTTTTAGCCGATTTGAAATCGTTTTTTCGACAAAACTCGGTTCCTATTACATTTAGAGGGCTGGAAATTGTCTAGTTAGAAGCGCAAGGAAATTCTACGTCGATTGACTAATTTTGGACACTATCGAATGAAATCGGACCGCTCGCGGTCGCCGCGCGTACTGGGCACATGCCGCAGCGCCGGTCGTACGTGTATTCGGTATCGGACGTGTCGCAGCGCACGGTCGGTACGGGGCACGGGCGGTCGCGCCTGCGGCGCCCCCGCGTGACGCGTACGTCGGCCGGCCGAGGACGGCGCGTCTCGGGAAAAAGTACGAATAAATTTTTTTTTCGTCCCGGCGAGACGGGCGCGCGCTCGGACCCATTTAGAGCGTTTTTAAATTTTATGAATCCGAATATTCTTCGATATATTAGATTATACATTCATATTGTATACAATAATTATCATATACGATAATTATTGTATACATATTATTGTATTTTTAGCCGATTTCAAATAGTTTTTTCGCCATTTCTCGGTTCCTATTAGACTTAGAGAGCTGGAAATGGTATCATTCAAAGCGCAAGGAAATTCTACGTCGATTAAGCTATATTTGGACCCGATCGGATAAAATCGGACCGATTTAGAGCGTTTTTAAATGTTATGAATCCGAATATTATTGTATTTTTAGCCGATTTCAAATAGTTTTTTCGCCATTTCTCGGTCCCTATTAGACTTAGAGAGCTGGAAATGGTCTCATTCAAAGCGCAAGGAAATTCTACGTCGAATAAGCTATATTTGGACCCGATCGGATAATATCGGACCGATTTAGAGCGTTTTTAAATGTTATGAATCCGAATATTATTGTATTTTTAGCCGATTTCAAATAGTTTTTAGCCATAACTCGGTCCCTATCAGACTTAGAGGGCTGGAAATGGCCTCATTCAAAGCGCAAGGAAATTCTACGTCGATTAAGCTATATTTGGACCCGATCGGATAAAATCGAACCGATTTAGAGCGTTTTTAAATGTTATGAATCCGAATATTATTGTATTTTTAGCCGATTTCAAATAGTTTTTTCGCCATTTCTCGGTCCCTATTAGACTTAGAGAGCTGGAAATGGTCTCATTCAAAGCGCAAGGAAATTCTACGTCGAATAAGCTATATTTGGACCCGATCGGATTATAAAGGACCGATTTAGAGCGTTTTTAAATGTTATGAATCCGAATATTATTGTATTTTTAGCCGATTTCAAATAGTTTTTTCGCCATTTCTCGGTCCCTATTAGATTTAGAGGGCTGGAAATGGTCTCATTGGAAGCGCATGGTAATTCTACGTCGATTAAGCTATATTTGGACCCGATCGGATAAAATAGGACCGATTAAGAGCGTTTTTAAATTTTATGAATCCGAATATTCTTCGATATATTAGATTATACATTCATATTGTATACAATAATTATCATATACGATAATTATTGAATACATATTATTGTATTTTTAGCCGATTTCAAATAGTTTTTTCGCCATAACTCGGTCCCTATTGGACTTAGAGAGCTGGAAATGGTCTCATTCGAAGCGCAAAAAAATTCTACGTCGATTAAGCTATATTTGGACCCGATCGGATAATATAGGATTGATTTAGAGCGTTTTTAAATGTTATGAATCCGAATATTATTGTATTTTTAGCCGATTTGAAATCGTTTTTTCGACAAAACTCGGTTCCTATTACATTTAGAGGGCTGGAAATTGTCTAGTTAGAAGCGCAAGGAAATTCTACGTCGATTGACTAATTTTGGACACTATCGAATGAAATCGGACCGCTCGCGGTCGCCGCGCGTACTGGGCACATGCCGCAGCGCCGGTCGTACGTGTATTCGGTATCGGACGTGTCGCAGCGCACGGTCGGTACGGGGCACGGGCGGTCGCGCCTGCGGCGCCCCCGCGTGACGCGTACGTCGGCCGGCCGAGGACGGCGCGTCTCGGGAAAAAGTACGAATAAATTTTTTTTTCGTCCCGGCGAGACGGGCGCGCGCTCGGACCCATTTAGAGCGTTTTTAAATTTTATGAATCCGAATATTCTTCGATATATTAGATTATACATTCATATTGTATACAATAATTATCATATACGATAATTATTGAATACATATTATTGTATTTTTAGCCGATCTCAAATTGTTTTTTCGCTATTTCTCGGCCGATATTAGACTTAGAAAGCTGGGAACAGTCTCGTTGAAAGCACAAGGAAATTCTACGTCGAATAAGCTATATTTGGACCCGATCGGATTATATCGGACCGATTTAGAGCGTTTTTAAATGTTATGAATCCGAATATTATTGTATTTTTAGCCGATTTCAAATAGTTTTTTCGCTATTTCTCGGTTCCTATTAGACTTAGAGAGCTGGAAATGGTCTCATTCAAAGCGCAAAGAAATTCTACGTCGATTAAGCTATATTTGGACCCGATCGGATAAAATAGGACCGATTAAGAGCGTTTTTAAATTTTATGAATCCGAATATTCTTCGATATATTAGATTATACATTCATATTGTATACAATAATTATCATATACGATAATTATTGAATACATATTATTGTATTTTTAGCCGATTTCAAATAGTTTTTTCGCCATAACTCGGTCCCTATTAGACTTAGAGGGCTGGAAATGGTCTCTTTGGAAGCGCAAGGAAATTCTACGTCGATTAGGCTATATTTGGACCCGATCGGATGAAATCGGACCGATTAAGAGCGTTTTTAAATTTTATGAATCCGAATATTCTTCGATATATTAGATTATACATTCATATTGTATACAATAATTATCATATACGATAATTATTGAATACATATTATTGTATTTTTAGCCGATTTCAAATAGTTTTTTCGCCGTAACTCGGTCCCTATTAGACTTAGAGGGCTGGAAATGGTCTCTTTGGAAGCGCAAGGAAATTCTACGTCGATTAGGCTATATTTGGACCCGATCGGATAATATAGGATTGATTTAGAGCGTTTTTAAATGTTATGAATCCGAATATTATTGTATTTTTAGCCGATTTGAAATCGTTTTTTCGACAAAACTCGGTTCCTATTACATTTAGAGGGCTGGAAATTGTCTAGTTAGAAGCGCAAGGAAATTCTACGTCGATTGACTAATTTTGGACACTATCGAATGAAATCGGACCGCTCGCGGTCGCCGCGCGTACTGGGCACATGCCGCAGCGCCGGTCGTACGTGTATTCGGTATCGGACGTGTCGCAGCGCACGGTCGGTACGGGGCACGGGCGGTCGCGCCTGCGGCGCCCCCGCGTGACGCGTACGTCGGCCGGCCGAGGACGGCGCGTCTCGGGAAAAAGTACGAATAAATTTTTTTTTCGTCCCGGCGAGACGGGCGCGCGCTCGGACCCATTTAGAGCGTTTTTAAATTTTATGAATCCGAATATTCTTCGATATATTAGATTATACATTCATATTGTATACAATAATTATCATATACGATAATTATTGTATACATATTATTGTATTTTTAGCCGATTTCAAATAGTTTTTTCGCCATTTCTCGGTTCCTATTAGACTTAGAGAGCTGGAAATGGTATCATTCAAAGCGCAAGGAAATTCTACGTCGATTAAGCTATATTTGGACCCGATCGGATAAAATCGGACCGATTTAGAGCGTTTTTAAATGTTATGAATCCGAATATTATTGTATTTTTAGCCGATTTCAAATAGTTTTTTCGCCATTTCTCGGTCCCTATTAGACTTAGAGAGCTGGAAATGGTCTCATTCAAAGCGCAAGGAAATTCTACGTCGAATAAGCTATATTTGGACCCGATCGGATAATATCGGACCGATTTAGAGCGTTTTTAAATGTTATGAATCCGAATATTATTGTATTTTTAGCCGATTTCAAATAGTTTTTAGCCATAACTCGGTCCCTATCAGACTTAGAGGGCTGGAAATGGCCTCATTCAAAGCGCAAGGAAATTCTACGTCGATTAAGCTATATTTGGACCCGATCGGATAAAATCGAACCGATTTAGAGCGTTTTTAAATGTTATGAATCCGAATATTATTGTATTTTTAGCCGATTTCAAATAGTTTTTTCGCCATTTCTCGGTCCCTATTAGACTTAGAGAGCTGGAAATGGTCTCATTCAAAGCGCAAGGAAATTCTACGTCGAATAAGCTATATTTGGACCCGATCGGATTATAAAGGACCGATTTAGAGCGTTTTTAAATGTTATGAATCCGAATATTATTGTATTTTTAGCCGATTTCAAATAGTTTTTTCGCCATTTCTCGGTCCCTATTAGATTTAGAGGGCTGGAAATGGTCTCATTGGAAGCGCATGGTAATTCTACGTCGATTAAGCTATATTTGGACCCGATCGGATAATATAGGACCGATTTAGAGCGTTTTTAAATGTTATGAATCCGAATATTATTGTATTTTTAGCCGATTTCAAATAGTTTTTTCGCCATAACTCGGTCCCTATTAGACTTAGAGGGCTGGAAATGGTCTCATTGGAAGCGCATGGTAATTCTACGTCGATTAAGCTATATTTGGACCCGATCGGATAATATAGGACCGATTAAGAGCGATTTTATATGTTATGAATCCGAATATTATTGTATTTTTAGCCGATTTCAAATAGTTTTTTCGCCATAACTCGGTTCCTATTACATTTAGAGGGCTGGAAATTGTCTAGTTAGAAGCGCTAGGAAATTCTACGTCGATTGACTAATTTTGGACACTATCGAATGAAATCGGACCGCTCGCGGTCGCCGCGCGTACCGGGCACATGCCGCAGCGCCGGTCGTACGTGTTTTCGGTATCGGACGTGTCGCAGCGCACGGTCGGTACGGGGCACGGGCGGTCGCGCCTGCGGCGCCCCCGCGTGACGCGTACGTCGGCCGGCCGAGGACCGCGCGTCTCGGGAAAAAGTACGAATATATTTTTTTTTCGTCCCGGCGAGACGGGCGCGCGCTCGGACCCATTTAGAGCGTTTTTAAATTTTATGAACCCGAATATTCTTCGATATATTAGATTATACATTCATATTGTATACAATAATTATCATATACGATAATTATTGTATGCATATTATTGTATTTTTAGCCGATTTCAAATAGTTTTTTCGCCATAACTCGGTCCCTATTAGACTTAAAGAGCTGGAAATGGTCTCATTCGAAGCGCAAGGAAATTCTACGTCGATTAAGCTATATTTGGACCCGATCGGATGAAATCGGACCGATTAAGAGCGATTTTATATGTTATGAATCCGAATATTATTGTATTTTTAGCCGATTTGCTATCGTTTTTTTGACAAAACTCGGTTCCTATTACATTTAGAGGGCTGGAAATTGTCTAGTTAGAAGCGCTAGAAAATTCTACGTCGATTGACTAATTTTGGACACTATCGAATGAAATCGGACCGCTCGCGGTCGCCGCGCGTACCGGGCACATGCCGCAGCGCCGGTCGTACGTGTTTTCGGTATCGGACGTGTCGCAGCGCACGGTCGGTACGGGGCACGGGCGGTCGCGCCTGCGGCGCCCCCGCGTGACGCGTACGTCGGCCGGCCGAGGACCGCGCGTCTCGGGAAAAAGTACGAATATATTTTTTTTTCGTCCCGGCGAGACGGGCGCGCGCTCGGACCCATTTAGAGCGTTTTTAAATTTTATGAACCCGAATATTCTTCGATATATTAGATTATACATTCATATTGTATACAATAATTATCATATACGATAATTATTGTATGCATATTATTGTATTTTTAGCCGATTTCAAATAGTTTTTTCGCCATAACTCGGTCCCTATTAGACTTAAAGAGCTGGAAATGGTCTCATTCGAAGCGCAAGGAAATTCTACGTCGATTAAGCTATATTTGGACCCGATCGGATGAAATCGTACCGATTTAGAGCGTTTTTAAATGTTATGAATGCGAATATTATTGTATTTTTAGCCGATTTCAAATAGTTTTTTCGCCATAACTCGGTCCCTATTAGACTTAAAGAGCTGGAAATGGTCTCATTCGAAGCGCAAGGAAATTCTACGTCGATTAAGCTATATTTGGACCCGATCGGATGAAATCGGACCGATTAAGAGCGATTTTATATGTTATGAATCCGAATATTATTGTATTTTTAGCCGATTTGCTATCGTTTTTTTGACAAAACTCGGTTCCTATTACATTTAGAGGGCTGGAAATTGTCTAGTTAGAAGCGCTAGGAAATTCTACGTCGATTGACTAATTTTGGACACTATCGAATGAAATTGGACCGCTCGCGGTCGCCGCGCGTACCGGGCACATGCCGCAGCGCCGGTCGTACGTGTTTTCGGTATCGGACGTGTCGCAGCGCACGGTCGGTACGGGGCACGGGCGGTCGCGCCTGCGGCGCCCCCGCGTGACGCGTACGTCGGCCGGCCGAGGACCGCGCGTCTCGGGAAAAAAGTACGAATATATTTTTTTTTCGTCCCGGCGAGACGGGCGCGCGCTCGGACCCATTTAGAGCGTTTTTAAATTTTATGAATCCGAATATTCTTCGATATATTAGATTATACATTCATATTGTATACAATAATTATCATATACGATAATTATTGTATACATATTATTGTATTTTTAGCCGATTTCAAATAGTTTTTTCGCCATAACTCGGTCCCTATTAGACTTAGAGGGCTGGAAATGGTCTCATTGGAAGCGCAAGGAAATTCTACGTCGATTAAGCTATATTTGGACCCGATCGGATGAAATCGGACCGATTAAGAGCGATTTTATATGTTATGAATCCGAATATTATTGTATTTTTAGCCGATTTGCTATCGTTTTTTTGACAAAACTCGGTTCCTATTACATTTAGAGGGCTGGAAATTGTCTAGTTAGAAGCGCTAGGAAATTCTACGTCGATTGACTAATTTTGGACACTATCGAATGAAATCGGACCGCTCGCGGTCGCCGCGCGTACCGGGCACATGCCGCAGCGCCGGTCGTACGTGTTTTCGGTATCGGACGTGTCGCAGCGCACGGTCGGTACGGGGCACGGGCGGTCGCGCCTGCGGCGCCCCCGCGTGACGCGTACGTCGGCCGGCCGAGGACCGCGCGTCTCGGGAAAAAGTACGAATATATTTTTTTTTCGTCCCGGCGAGACGGGCGCGCGCTCGGACCCATTTAGAGCGTTTTTAAATTTTATGAATCCGAATATTCTTCGATATATTAGATTATACATTCATATTGTATACAATAATTATCATATACGATAATTATTGTATACATATTATTGTATTTTTAGCCGATTTCAAATAGTTTTTTCGCCATAACTCGGTCCCTATTAGACTTAGAGGGCTGGAAATGGTCTCATTGGAAGCGCATGGTAATTTTACGTCGATTAAGCTATATTTGGACCCGATCGGATGAAATCGGACCGATTTAGAGCGTTTTTAAATGTTATGAATGCGAATATTATTGTATTTTTAGCCGATTTCAAATAGTTTTTTCGCCATACGCGGTCCCTATTAGACTTAGAGGGTTGAAAATGGTCTCATTGGAAGCGCAAGGAAATTCTACGTCGATTAAGCTATATTTGGACCCGATCGGATAATATAGGACCGATTAAGAGCGATTTTATATGTTATGAATCCGAATATTATTGTATTTTTAGCCGATTTCAAATAGTTTTTTCGCCATACGCGGTCCCTATTAGACTTAGAGGGTTGAAAATGGTCTCATTGGAAGCGCAAGGAAATTCTACGTCGATTAAGCTATATTTGGACCCGATCGGATGAAATCGTACCGATTTAGAGCGTTTTTAAATGTTATGAATGCGAATATTATTGTATTTTTAGCCGATTTCAAATAGTTTTTTCGCCATAACTCGGTCCCTATTAGACTTAAAGAGCTGGAAATGGTCTCATTCGAAGCGCAAGGAAATTCTACGTCGATTAAGCTATATTTGGACCCGATCGGATGAAATCGGACCGATTAAGAGCGATTTTATATGTTATGAATCCGAATATTATTGTATTTTTAGCCGATTTGCTATCGTTTTTTTGACAAAACTCGGTTCCTATTACATTTAGAGGGCTGGAAATTGTCTAGTTAGAAGCGCTAGGAAATTCTACGTCGATTGACTAATTTTGGACACTATCGAATGAAATCGGACCGCTCGCGGTCGCCGCGCGTACCGGGCACATGCCGCAGCGCCGGTCGTACGTGTTTTCGGTATCGGACGTGTCGCAGCGCACGGTCGGTACGGGGCACGGGCGGTCGCGCCTGCGGCGCCCCCGCGTGACGCGTACGTCGGCCGGCCGAGGACCGCGCGTCTCGGGAAAAAGTACGAATATATTTTTTTTTCGTCCCGGCGAGACGGGCGCGCGCTCGGACCCATTTAGAGCGTTTTTAAATTTTATGAATCCGAATATTCTTCGATATATTAGATTATACATTCATATTGTATACAATAATTATCATATACGATAATTATTGTATACATATTATTGTATTTTTAGCCGATTTCAAATAGTTTTTTCGCCATAACGCGGTCCCTATTAGACTTAAAGAGCTGGAAATGGTCTCGTTGGAAGCGCAAGGAAATTCTACGTCGATTAAGCTATATTTGAACCCGATCGGATGAAATCGGACCGATTTAGAGCGTTTTTAAATGTTATGAATGCGAATATTATTGTATTTTTAGCCGATTTCAAATAGTTTTTTCGCCATACGCGGTCCCTATTAGACTTAGAGGGTTGAAAATGGTCTCATTGGAAGCGCAAGGAAATTCTACGTCGATTAAGCTATATTTGGACCCGATCGGATGAAATAGTACCGATTTAGAGCGTTTTTAAATGTTATGAATGCGAATATTATTGTATTTTTAGCCGATTTCAAATAGTTTTTTCGCCATAACTCGGTCCCTATTAGACTTAGAGGGCTGGAAATGGTCTCATTGGAAGCGCAAGGAAATTCTACGTCGAATAAGCTATATTTGGACCCGATCGGATGAAATCGGACCGATTAAGAGCGATTTTATATGTTATGAATCCGAATATTATTGTATTTTTAGCCGATTTGCTATCGTTTTTTTGACAAAACTCGGTTCCTATTAGACTTAGAGGGCTGAATATGGTCTGATTGGAAGCGCAAGGAAATTCTACGTCGATTAAGCTATATTTGGACCCGATTGGATGAAATCGGACCGATTAAGAGCGATTTTATATGTTATGAATCCGAATATTATTGTATTTTTAGCCGATTTGCTATCGTTTTTTTGACAAAACTCGGTTCCTATTACATTTAGAGGGCTGGAAATTGTCTAGTTAGAAGCGCTAGGAAATTCTACGTCGATTGACTAATTTTGGACACTATCGAATGAAATCGGACCGCTCGCGGTCGCCGCGCGTACCGGGCACATGCCGCAGCGCCGGTCGTACGTGTTTTCGGTATCGGACGTGTCGCAGCGCACGGTCGGTACGGGGCACGGGCGGTCGCGCCTGCGGCGCCCCCGCGTGACGCGTACGTCGGCCGGCCGAGGACCGCGCGTCTCGGGAAAAAGTACGAATATATTTTTTTTTCGTCCCGGCGAGACGGGCGCGCGCTCGGACCCATTTAGAGCGTTTTTAAATTTTATGAATCCGAATATTCTTCGATATATTAGATTATACATTCATATTGTATACAATAATTATCATATACGATAATTATTGTATACATATTATTGTATTTTTAGCCGATTTCAAATAGTTTTTTCGCCATAACTCGGTCCCTATTAGACTTAGAGGGCTGGAAATGGTCTCATTGGAAGCGCATGGTAATTCTACGTCGATTAAGCTATATTTGGACCCGATCGGATAATATAGGACCGATTAAGAGCGATTTTATATGTTATGAATCCGAATATTATTGTATTTTTAGCCGATTTCAAATAGTTTTTTCGCCATACGCGGTCCCTATTAGACTTAGAGGGTTGAAAATGGTCTCATTGGAAGCGCAAGGAAATTCTACGTCGATTAAGCTATATTTGGACCCGATCGGATGAAATTGTACCGATTTAGAGCGTTTTTAAATGTTATGAATGCGAATATTATTGTATTTTTAGCCGATTTCAAATAGTTTTTTCGCCATAACTCGGTCCCTATTAGACTTAAAGAGCTGGAAATGGTCTCATTCGAAGCGCAAGGAAATTCTACGTCGATTAAGCTATATTTGGACCCGATCGGATGAAATCGGACCGATTAAGAGCGATTTTATATGTTATGAATCCGAATATTATTGTATTTTTAGCCGATTTGCTATCGTTTTTTTGACAAAACTCGGTTCCTATTAGACTTAGAGGGCTGAATATGGTCTCATTGGAAGCGCAAGGAAATTCTACGTCGATTAAGCTATATTTGGACCCGATTGGATGAAATCGGACCGATTAAGAGCGATTTTATATGTTATGAATCCGAATATTATTGTATTTTTAGCCGATTTGCTATCGTTTTTTTGACAAAACTCGGTTCCTATTACATTTAGAGGGCTGGAAATTGTCTAGTTAGAAGCGCTAGGAAATTCTACGTCGATTGACTAATTTTGGACACTATCGAATGAAATCGGACCGCTCGCGGTCGCCGCGCGTACCGGGCACATGCCGCAGCGCCGGTCGTACGTGTTTTCGGTATCGGACGTGTCGCAGCGCACGGTCGGTACGGGGCACGGGCGGTCGCGCCTGCGGCGCCCCCGCGTGACGCGTACGTCGGCCGGCCGAGGACCGCGCGTCTCGGGAAAAAGTACGAATATATTTTTTTTTCGTCCCGGCGAGACGGGCGCGCGCTCGGACCCATTTAGAGCGTTTTTAAATTTTATGAATCCGAATATTCTTCGATATATTAGATTATACATTCATATTGTATACAATAATTATCATATACGATAATTATTGTATACATATTATTGTATTTTTAGCCGATTTCAAATAGTTTTTTCGCCATAACTCGGTCCCTATTAGACTTAGAGGGCTGGAAATGGTCTCATTGGAAGCGCAAGGAAATTCTACGTCGATTAAGCTATATTTGGACCCGATCGGATGAAATCGGACCGATTAAGAGCGATTTTATATGTTATGAATCCGAATATTATTGTATTTTTAGCCGATTTGCTATCGTTTTTTTGACAAAACTCGGTTCCTATTACATTTAGAGGGCTGGAAATTGTCTAGTTAGAAGCGCTAGGAAATTCTACGTCGATTGACTAATTTTGGACACTATCGAATGAAATCGGACCGCTCGCGGTCGCCGCGCGTACCGGGCACATGCCGCAGCGCCGGTCGTACGTGTTTTCGGTATCGGACGTGTCGCAGCGCACGGTCGGTACGGGGCACGGGCGGTCGCGCCTGCGGCGCCCCCGCGTGACGCGTACGTCGGCCGGCCGAGGACCGCGCGTCTCGGGAAAAAGTACGAATATATTTTTTTTTCGTCCCGGCGAGACGGGCGCGCGCTCGGACCCATTTAGAGCGTTTTTAAATTTTATGAATCCGAATATTCTTCGATATATTAGATTATACATTCATATTGTATACAATAATTATCATATACGATAATTATTGTATACATATTATTGTATTTTTAGCCGATTTCAAATAGTTTTTTCGCCATAACTCGGTCCCTATTAGACTTAGAGGGCTGGAAATGGTCTCATTGGAAGCGCAAGGAAATTCTACGTCGATTAAGCTATATTTGGACCCGATCGGATGAAATCGGACCGATTAAGAGCGATTTTAAATGTTATGAATGCGAATATTATTGTATTTTTAGCCGATTTCAAATAGTTTTTTCGCCATAACTCGGTCCCTATTAGACTTAAAGAGCTGGAAATGGTCTCATTCGAAGCGCAAGGAAATTCTACGTCGATTAAGCTATATTTGGACCCGATCGGATGAAATCGGACCGATTAAGAGCGATTTTATATGTTATGAATCCGAATATTATTGTATTTTTAGCCGATTTGCTATCGTTTTTTTGACAAAACTCGGTTCCTATTAGACTTAGAGGGCTGAATATGGTCTCATTGGAAGCGCAAGGAAATTCTACGTCGATTAAGCTATATTTGGACCCGATTGGATGAAATCGGACCGATTAAGAGCGATTTTATATGTTATGAATCCGAATATTATTGTATTTTTAGACGATTTGCTATCGTTTTTTTGACAAAACTCGGTTCCTATTACATTTAGAGGGCTGGAAATTGTCTAGTTAGAAGCGCTAGGAAATTCTACGTCGATTGACTAATTTTGGACACTATCGAATGAAATCGGACCGCTCGCGGTCGCCGCGCGTACCGGGCACATGCCGCAGCGCCGGTCGTACGTGTTTTCGGTATCGGACGTGTCGCAGCGCACGGTCGGTACGGGGCACGGGCGGTCGCGCCTGCGGCGCCCCCGCGTGACGCGTACGTCGGCCGGCCGAGGACCGCGCGTCTCGGGAAAAAGTACGAATATATTTTTTTTTCGTCCCGGCGAGACGGGCGCGCGCTCGGACCCATTTAGAGCGTTTTTAAATTTTATGAATCCGAATATTCTTCGATATATTAGATTATACATTCATATTGTATACAATAATTATCATATACGATAATTATTGTATACATATTATTGTATTTTTAGCCGATTTCAAATAGTTTTTTCGCCATAACTCGGTCCCTATTAGACTTAGAGGGCTGGAAATGGTCTCATTGGAAGCGCATGGTAATTCTACGTCGATTAAGCTATATTTGGACCCGATCGGATAATATAGGACCGATTAAGAGCGATTTTATATGTTATGAATCCGAATATTATTGTATTTTTAGCCGATTTCAAATAGTTTTTTCGCCATACGCGGTCCCTATTAGACTTAGAGGGTTGAAAATGGTCTCATTGGAAGCGCAAGGAAATTCTACGTCGATTAAGCTATATTTGGACCCGATCGGATGAAATCGTACCGATTTAGAGCGTTTTTAAATGTTATGAATGCGAATATTATTGTATTTTTAGCCGATTTCAAATAGTTTTTTCGCCATAACTCGGTCCCTATTAGACTTAAAGAGCTGGAAATGGTCTCATTCGAAGCGCAAGGAAATTCTACGTCGATTAAGCTATATTTGGACCCGATCGGATGAAATCGGACCGATTAAGAGCGATTTTATATGTTATGAATCCGAATATTATTGTATTTTTAGCCGATTTGCTATCGTTTTTTTGACAAAACTCGGTTCCTATTACATTTAGAGGGCTGGAAATTGTCTAGTTAGAAGCGCTAGGAAATTCTACGTCGATTGACTAATTTTGGACACTATCGAATGAAATCGGACCGCTCGCGGTCGCCGCGCGTACCGGGCACATGCCGCAGCGCCGGTCGTACGTGTTTTCGGTATCGGACGTGTCGCAGCGCACGGTCGGTACGGGGCACGGGCGGTCGCGCCTGCGGCGCCCCCGCGTGACGCGTACGTCGGCCGGCCGAGGACCGCGCGTCTCGGGAAAAAGTACGAATATATTTTTTTTTCGTCCCGGCGAGACGGGCGCGCGCTCGGACCCATTTAGAGCGTTTTTAAATTTTATGAATCCGAATATTCTTCGATATATTAGATTATACATTCATATTGTATACAATAATTATCATATACGATAATTATTGTATACATATTATTGTATTTTTAGCCGATTTCAAATAGTTTTTTCGCCATAACTCGGTCCCTATTAGACTTAGAGGGCTGGAAATGGTCTCATTGGAAGCGCAAGGAAATTCTACGTCGATTAAGCTATATTTGGACCCGATCGGATGAAATCGGACCGATTAAGAGCGATTTTATATGTTATGAATCCGAATATTATTGTATTTTTAGCCGATTTGCTATCGTTTTTTTGACAAAACTCGGTTCCTATTACATTTAGAGGGCTGGAAATTGTCTAGTTAGAAGCGCTAGGAAATTCTACGTCGATTGACTAATTTTGGACACTATCGAATGAAATCGGACCGCTCGCGGTCGCCGCGCGTACCGGGCACATGCCGCAGCGCCGGTCGTACGTGTTTTCGGTATCGGACGTGTCGCAGCGCACGGTCGGTACGGGGCACGGGCGGTCGCGCCTGTGGCGCCCCCGCGTGACGCGTACGTCGGCCGGCCGAGGACCGCGCGTCTCGGGAAAAAGTACGAATATATTTTTTTTTCGTCCCGGCGAGACGGGCGCGCGCTCGGACCCATTTAGAGCGTTTTTAAATTTTATGAATCCGAATATTCTTCGATATATTAGATTATACATTCATATTGTATACAATAATTATCATATACGATAATTATTGTATACATATTATTGTATTTTTAGCCGATTTCAAATAGTTTTTTCGCCATAACTCGGTCCCTATTAGACTTAGAGGGCTGGAAATGGTCTCATTGGAAGCGCATGGTAATTCTACGTCGATTAAGCTATATTTGGACCCGATCGGATAATATAGGACCGATTAAGAGCGATTTTATATGTTATGAATCCGAATATTATTGTATTTTTAGCCGATTTCAAATAGTTTTTTCGCCATACGCGGTCCCTATTAGACTTAGAGGGTTGAAAATGGTCTCATTGGAAGCGCAAGGAAATTCTACGTCGATTAAGCTATATTTGGACCCGATCGGATGAAATCGTACCGATTTAGAGCGTTTTTAAATGTTATGAATGCGAATATTATTGTATTTTTAGCCGATTTCAAATAGTTTTTTCGCCATAACTCGGTCCCTATTAGACTTAAAGAGCTGGAAATGGTCTCATTCGAAGCGCAAGGAAATTCTACGTCGATTAAGCTATATTTGGACCCGATCGGATGAAATCGGACCGATTAAGAGCGATTTTATATGTTATGAATCCGAATATTATTGTATTTTTAGCCGATTTGCTATCGTTTTTTTGACAAAACTCGGTTCCTATTAGACTTAGAGGGCTGAATATGGTCTCATTGGAAGCGCAAGGAAATTCTACGTCGATTAAGCTATATTTGGACCCGATTGGATGAAATCGGACCGATTAAGAGCGATTTTATATGTTATGAATCCGAATATTATTGTATTTTTAGCCGATTTGCTATCGTTTTTTTGACAAAACTCGGTTCCTATTACATTTAGAGGGCTGGAAATTGTCTAGTTAGAAGCGCTAGGAAATTCTACGTCGATTGACTAATTTTGGACACTATCGAATGAAATCGGACCGCTCGCGGTCGCCGCGCGTACCGGGCACATGCCGCAGCGCCGGTCGTACGTGTTTTCGGTATCGGACGTGTCGCAGCGCACGGTCGGTACGGGGCACGGGCGGTCGCGCCTGCGGCGCCCCCGCGTGACGCGTACGTCGGCCGGCCGAGGACCGCGCGTCTCGGGAAAAAGTACGAATATATTTTTTTTTCGTCCCGGCGAGACGGGCGCGCGCTCGGACCCATTTAGAGCGTTTTTAAATTTTATGAATCCGAATATTCTTCGATATATTAGATTATACATTCATATTGTATACAATAATTATCATATACGATAATTATTGTATACATATTATTGTATTTTTAGCCGATTTCAAATAGTTTTTTCGCCATAACTCGGTCCCTATTAGACTTAGAGGGCTGGAAATGGTCTCATTGGAAGCGCAAGGAAATTCTACGTCGATTAAGCTATATTTGGACCCGATCGGATGAAATCGGACCGATTAAGAGCGATTTTATATGTTATGAATCCGAATATTATTGTATTTTTAGCCGATTTGCTATCGTTTTTTTGACAAAACTCGGTTCCTATTACATTTAGAGGGCTGGAAATTGTCTAGTTAGAAGCGCTAGGAAATTCTACGTCGATTGACTAATTTTGGACACTATCGAATGAAATCGGACCGCTCGCGGTCGCCGCGCGTACCGGGCACATGCCGCAGCGCCGGTCGTACGTGTTTTCGGTATCGGACGTGTCGCAGCGCACGGTCGGTACGGGGCACGGGCGGTCGCGCCTGCGGCGCCCCCGCGTGACGCGTACGTCGGCCGGCCGAGGACCGCGCGTCTCGGGAAAAAGTACGAATATATTTTTTTTTCGTCCCGGCGAGACGGGCGCGCGCTCGGACCCATTTAGAGCGTTTTTAAATTTTATGAATCCGAATATTCTTCGATATATTAGATTATACATTCATATTGTATACAATAATTATCATATACGATAATTATTGTATACATATTATTGTATTTTTAGCCGATTTCAAATAGTTTTTTCGCCATAACTCGGTCCCTATTAGACTTAGAGGGCTGGAAATGGTCTCATTGGAAGCGCAAGGAAATTCTACGTCGATTAAGCTATATTTGGACCCGATCGGATGAAATCGGACCGATTAAGAGCGATTTTAAATGTTATGAATGCGAATATTATTGTATTTTTAGCCGATTTCAAAAAGTTTTTTAGCCATAACTCGGTCCTTATTAGACTTAGAAGGCTGGAAATGGTCTCATTGGAGGCGCAAGGAAATTCTACGTCGATTAAGCTATATTTGGACCCGATCGGATGAAATCGGACCGATTAAGAGCGATTTTATATGTTATGAATCCGAATATTATTGTATTTTTAGCCGATTTGCTATCGTTTTTTCGACAAAACTCGGTTCCTATTACATTTAGAGGGCTGGAAATTGTCTAGTTAGAAGCGCAAGGAAATTCTACGTCGATTGACTAATTTTGGACACTATCGAATAAAATCGGACCGCTCGCGGTCGCCGCGCGTACCGGGCACATGCCGCAGCGCCGGTCGTACGTGTTTTCGGTATCGGACGTGTCGCAGCGCACGGTCGGTACGGGGCACGGGCGGTCGCGCCTGCGGCGCCCCCGCGTGACGCGTACGTCGGCCGGCCGAGGACCGCGCGTCTCGGGAAAAAGTACGAATAAATTTTTTTTTCGTCCCGGCGAGACAGGCGCGCGCTCGGACCCATTTAGAGCGTTTTTAAATTTTATGAATCCGAATATTATTGTATTTTTAGCCGATTTGCTATCGTTTTTTCGACAAAACTCGGTTCCTATTACATTTAGAGGGCTGGAAATTGTCTAGTTAGAAGCGCAAGGAAATTCTACGTCGATTGACTAATTTTGG